>JAVTVJ010010960.1:0-59105 GCA_034509425.1 Eopsaltria australis | reverse complement strand
CAACAATAAGTGAGAAATCAAATCAAATCAAACTGCAAAGACCCGTTCTCCGGCCACCTTTTCCCATCACGCAAAGCATATTTCGGCCACTGAATGTTACGCTAATCAATAAGCTTATCCTTACATAATGCTGGACCAAAATGACCTTGTTTCCAATGTGCCAAAAAACACCCCAAAGGAGAAGCACGCGATATGGGAGCATTGCCACCCAAAATCCCTTTTAGCTTCTCCATATTACTACAGAACCACCACTGCCAAACGTGCAATGCTTTCGCAATTGACTTACGGACGGCGCCTAGGCATTTACCAGGAATTCCTTAGCCCAACCAAGCGTAGCTTTCGCTGTGTCTTACAGGCAGGCAACCAGACCAGAATTAAAGCACCTTACCTCTCCCGGGGACGTTGTGAACGGCGGAGGGCCACGGCGCTGATGGGCTCCCTGAGAATCCCTCGGTGCCGGCTGGAGCGTGATCAGGTCGCGGGGTCCTCAGCAGCGCTCACAGGGTCCCATCTGGGCTCGCCAAAATGTTAGCGTAAGAAAACACATAATCACGGAATGATTCTATGGGTGCTTTAAAAGAAGGGCCCTGGGAGCAGGGGTCTTTCGGACCCAAATCAAGCTCCACCATGGGTTCGAAAAATGGTTACATTTATACCATAACTAGCTTATAATCATTAGTTAATCATTAATTCTACCCCACTCTATCGAATACATTGTTTTCATTCAACCATAGGTTTCAGCCCCCCTCCCTGACTACCCCCCTTACATTTCTCAGGATTGTTACAAGTAAGTTATTATTCTTACTCCTACTTTCTACTCAATCATTTCATTAATCTTGCCACGAGTATTCATCATGGAGAAGCACACAGGTGCAGTTCCCATGGGTACTTTCCCAACAGAACAATACCTAAGGTCTACCTCCAGGCCTATCGTTCCCACAACCTAAATGACCACCAACCCCAAAATCACTTTAACCCCCACACTATCAAGTTTGATGGAGCTATCCCCTCATTCCCAGCGTCAAATAAACAACTACCTGCTCTACAGGCCTTATATTATGGAGTACTGTTTTCTTGGCTAGGTTTCAGGCATCACTGTCCTGGCAGCTTTCATCTGGGAGAAGCCCTTGCATATAGGGAATTTTTTAAGAAAAGTACCAATTTTGGCCATGGATGCCTGGGCAGGAGGGATGGTTCTTTTCCATAGGAAGGAAAGCACAGAGCCCCAGTGTTTGAAGGCAGGTGAGAGATGGGTCTCAGGAAGCCACGGGCAGCCAGACTTGTTGGAAAAGGCAACTTTAGTCTAAGAGCAATCTCTGAGTATAGGGAATTTTGGGGGCAGAATCCCATTTTGGCCATGGATGCCAGGAGGACAATGAAAATTATTTTTCTTCTGTAGGAAAGCATGGAGCACCAGTGTTTCAGGGGCACATGAGAAGACACCCTCAGTGTGCCAAGGTCAGTTGAGCCAGTCAGGCCGAGCCAACCAGACCTGTTACCTGTTCCCTTGGATTCACAGGGCCCCGCAGTGACAAAATGGTAGTGTCATATTGGATCCTTGGTTCCACTGGGCCCTGCTGTGTCACACTGGCCCCTTGTTTCCATGGGGCCCTGCAGTGTCACAATGCTTTCCCCCTTGTCTCCATGGGGCCTTGCAGTGCCAAAATGGTTTCCTTGGTTCCATGGAGATGCACAGTGACACAATGACCCTGTGGTTCCATGAGGCTGCAGAGTGTCACAATGATCGCCATGATTCCGTAAGGTCCTGCAGTATCACAATGCCCTCCTTGGTTCAATGGTGACACACAGTGCCACAATTGCCCCTTGGCCTGACAAGACCCAATAGTGTCACAATGGCTTCTTGCTTCCATGGGGCTGCAAAGTGTCACAATGATCTCCATGGTTCCATAAGGCCCTGCAGTGTCACAATATACCATTTGTTCCATGAAGCCCCACACTGCCACAATGGACCCTTGGTTCCATGAGGCCTTGCTGTGTCACAATGGACTTCTCCTTCCATTAGTTTTCACACTGTCAGCATCTCCATGGATCCTTGGATCTGACAATGGCCTTCTTGGCTCCACAAAGCCTTGCTGTGTCAGAATGGCCCCTTGGTTCCATGAGATTCCACAGTGTCACCACAGATCCTTTGTTCCATGAGGTTCTCTAGCATAGCATGGTCATGTTGACTCCATGAAGTTCCACAGTGTCACAATGGCCCCTTGGTTCCATGAGGTTCCACAGTGCCACCATGGTGTCCCTGGTTCCATGAGGTTCTGCTGCATCACAACAGACCCTTTGTTCCATTCATGTCCTGAGGCCTGAGCAGCAGCCTGAGACAGAGCTGACTTACAAGACGAATCCTGGGCACTGTGTTATGAACACCACCAGTATTATTTAGCTAAATGTATCATTTTAAGAAACTTTCCCAAGTGACATGAATAGAGGTTTGTTTGTAGGGTATTTTAGGGGAAATCATCCCAGCCAAGGTCTGGGCAGTGGCCAAGCCCTAGTCCCTGCTGGTCAGGACATGTGCCATCAGATGCAGGAGTTTCTGTGCTAAAAATATAATCAAGTCACTTTGACTTGCTGATTTGGGCCTATAAAACCTGGACCACTTTCGGGGTGAATTTGGAGTCCTCACCTACAGGTGGATGCACTGCGTAGGATTTTCCCAATTGCTGGGAAGGGTTCTCCAGATCCTTGCTGTGAAAGGGGGCTCCCGAGGGTCTGCAGACTCTGGATGATGGTAAAGCTTTGGTACAATTGCTGATGTATCTTTCTCAATCACTATCCTTTCTCTTGAACATTAATTATTAACGGCAATACGTTGCTTATTTTTTCTTGTTGCTAAAGCAAAGCGCATAGATTTATTGAATGTATCGTTTTACCTTTGCTTTCCCTTTATATTCATACTAAAATAAGACTATTCTTTCCATTGGTGTTTGTATTCCTTAAACCACTTCTGTCAATGAGCAAAACAAGAAGTGAGCAAGGTGGGGCAGCCAGGGCATGAGGACAGCCTGCAGGGACAGAGGCGCAGGGCAGGGACACCGTAGCACAGCCTGGGCTGCAGAGGCCACAGGCATGGGCAGCAGCTGCAAGGCCCTGCCAGAGGCAACTCCTGCAGCACTTGGGCCATGGCTGCTGGGCCTGGGCGTGAGGCATGAGGAGGAGACAAGTGAGCCTTGCTGTGCTGGGGCCTCATTGCCTCCTTGTCCCTGCTCAGCAGCCTGGCAGGGGCCGCCCCATGGTGCTGCCCTTGCCATTGCACATGCCCACATGGCAGTGGCCCGGGAAGAGGCCTGAGCAATGAGGGAGGGACAGGATGTGCCTTGCCAGGGGCTGGGGCTCAGGCCTTGGCCCTTTGCATTGCTGAAACACATCCAGCTTTGCTCAGCATCACAGACACCTTTGCCTTGTTTGTCCCCAGCTGTCATCACTGCCTCCAGTGTTCTGCTTGAACTGGAACCTGGGGACACTTTCTCAGTCGTGTCCCTCAGTGGGGCCCATTAAATCCTCAAGAAACTTCAGTGTCGCAATTTAACTTCTAGTTCTTGAGAATTTTTTCGAACACTCTCTCAGGGACTAATACCAATGTAAACAACACCAAAGCCCCTAGAGGGGCATTAAAGTCCTTGTGCTGTGTCTGTGCTGCTGGGCTGGGCAGGGCTCCTGGCACAGAGGCAGCTCCTGGCAAGGGCAGCGCTGCAGAGAGACAGCTCTGGCCAGGAGCAGCTCCTGTGCACAGCCCAGCAGGGCTGGGGCACTGCCTGCAGCCACCCCGGGCACAGCACAGAGGCACAGAGAGCTTCAATCAGTCAGGGCTGGAAGATGCTGAGAAGTGCCTGGGGGAGAATCATTGCCAGCCCTTGGCACAGGAAGCCTCTGGCTGCAGGTCAGGGCAGCTGCAGCTCCTGGACTGATCTTGTGAAGCTGGAACATCCCACTGAGTACAGATCCTGTAAGTACAACTCAGAGTATCTCCGGTGTAGAGGAGGTGAAATGTTCATGAAGCTCTGGCATGCTGAGAGCTTCAGCTCACTCCCAGAATATATCCAAGACAAGGATTTTTATAAAAATGAGGAAATTTCCTGAACATTTATTTTCAGTTCCATGCTATTGGTGAATGGGGGAGAACAGATGTTAAAGGTATTCACAATTTTGACATGTACCTGGAACATCTGAACTTTTACTTCTGTTGATCAGTAGGTGGGCAGGAGATTGCTAGTGCTTTCAGCCACTGCTCTGCCCATGGACAGCACCAACATCCCCTTTGCTGGCCCCATCAGCCTTAGCCTGACCTGTCCTTTCTCCCACCTGCAAACAGAACCTGTCCCCAGCCAGTGCCCTGCAAACAGGCAGGTTTCTGTAGGGCCAAAGAGAGTGCACAGAGATTCGGGGTCTGTGAGTGCTGGCAGGCAGAGATCAGGCACAGGGAAACACCTCCAGGAGGAAAATCTCCAGCAAGCAGAGAGAAGATCAGGCAATGAGAAAAAACAAAACCCAGAAATGCTGTGGCACGGAGAGTTTAGAGATCTCCACAGGATCCCCTCCAGTGCAGCCCCTCCCTCTGAACAATCCCCCTCCCTCCTCTCCCCCAGCCAAGTCTCTGCCCTCAGGGCTGGGGGTCAAGGCGTGAAGCCCCTCCTGTGCAGGCAGAGCTGCAACAGAGCCGTGGGGCAGCTCTGCAACCCCAGGCCCAGTTCCCTCTGCAGAGCACAGGGCTGGGAGCAGCTGCCCGGCACTGGGGGGCTCTGGGAGGGGGCACAGCTGGCTCAGGGTGACGCTGTCCCCAATGCCTGGCTCTGGGCAATGCTGTCAGTGCAGCCAGGGAAGGAGCTGGGTCTCCCTCAATCCAGTGCCACCATTAGGAAAATCTCCCTGAGATTTCCTTCCAAGCTGGGAGCTTCAATCCGGAATGCAAACTTGTCCTAGAGCACCTTTGTGTTATCTGAAAAAAACCCGAGGAAAGGCAGAGGGGTTATGATGGTGAAAATGCTGTTGGGGTGGTGAAATGAGCAATGTGAAAGTTTGGCCACAAATGTGGTGCTGGACTGCGCTGGATCCATCTGCTCTCAGCAGGGCCTGGTGGTTTTTAAGGGAAACATGGGAGGGTGATCACCCTTCACCTGAGAAAGATTAAAGCTCAGAGAAATGGTGAACAGGTCAGAATGACAGACCATCTCCCCTCACTCTCCGCTCATCACTTTGCTTCACAGAACTTGCTCTGCTCTCACTAAGAGCAGCAGAAATACTGAGATTTCTGATATTCAAAACTACTAGGAGAGATATGGGGGGAGCTTAAAAAACAAAACCCTGTAGAACTCTTAGCCACAGAAGGGTGTCTCCTGTGATACAAGGGAGAGTGTATGGAAAATGGCTTTGATTTCGGTTACACAGATCTGTAACTCTTCACCTTCTTTTTCTTCATGATAGAAGGTGTTTAGTGGCAGGGAAGGGTCTGTGAGAGAGGGCTTTGACTTCTCTATGATATCCCCCAAAATTGTCACTTTCTTTCCTCCTTTAGCAGATTCTAATGTCCAGCAAATGTCCAACAGCAGCTCCATCAGCCACTTCCTCCTGCTGGCATTGGCAGACACGCGGCAGCTGCAGCTCCTGCACTTCTGCCTCTTCCTGGCCATCTCCCTGGCTGCCCTCCTGGGCAACGGCCTCATCATCAGCGCCGTAGCCTGCGGCCACCACCTGCACACCCCCATGTTCTTCTTCCTGCTCAACCTGGCCCTCAGCGACCTGGGCTCCATCTGCACCACTGTCCCCAAAGCCATGCACAATTCCCTCTGGGACACCAGGGACATCCCCTACTCAGGATGTGCTGCACAGGTCTTTTTCATTATGTTCTTCATTGGAACAGAGTATTTCCTCCTGACCATCATGTGTTATGACCGCTACATGTCCATCTGCAAGCCCCTGCACTATGGGACCCTCCTGGGCAGCAGAGCTTGTGCCCACATGGCAGCAGCTGCCTGGGCCAGTGCCTTTCTCAATGCTCTGCTGCACACAGCCAATACATTTTCCCTGCCCCTGTGCCAGGGCAATGCCCTGGGCCAGCTCTTCTGTGAAATCCCACACATCCTCAAGCTCTCCTGCTCACACTCCTACCTCAGAGAAACTGGGCTTATTGTGTTTAGTTTATCTTTAGCATTTGTCTGTTTTGTGTTCATCGTTTTCTCCTATGTGCAGATCTTCAGGGCTGTGCTGAGGATCCCCTCTGAGCAGGGCCGGCACAAAGCCTTTTCTACATGCCTCCCTCACCTGGCTGTTGTCTCCCTGTTTATCAGCACTGCAGCATTTGCCTATCTGAAGCCTGCCTCCATCTCGTCTCCGTCCCTGGATCTGGTGGCGTCAGTTCTGTACTTGGTGGTGGCTCCAGCCCTGAACCCCCTCATCTACAGCCTGAGGAACCAGGAGCTCAAGGCTGAAGTGTGGAGACTGATGACTGGACGATTTCAGAAACAGTAAACTGGTTTCCAATTTCTGCAAATGATTTGTAAAATCATCTTTTACAGTTCTTGGATTTGGTTGTTCGTTTGTTCTATTCTTTCATTTGTTTTAGTTTTTAAATATTGTCCACAAAGAAATGCCACTGTTTGTGCCATTTGTCATTTTCTCTCATCCTTTGCTGTGGCCCCAGACTGTGTCAGTGAGGAGTTGTGCTCTCTGTGGTTTATACAAACTAAAGGATCTCCCAGCAAAGTTTTAAATGGAGATCATTCTACAAGTGCTTCTGCAATTGTCTGCAGGCTCCTGCAGTGCCTCCTGCTGTTCCCTGCCCAGAGGCACCACAGGGGCCACATGTGGGCTGGTGTGTCTGGGTATGGGGCTCCCTGTTCTGGGGCAGTGAGGAGGAGCTGCAGAGGCTCTGCAGGACTGACAGGATGGGCTTTGGGGCCTGTGTGGAGAAGCTGAGGCACCTGGGCTGCTGGAGCTTCTGAAGAGGAGGCCCAGGGCTCATCCTGCAACTGCTTCAAGGGTGCTCTCAGAGAATCACAGAATCAGCCAGGCTGGAAAAGACCTTGGAGATCATCAAGTCCAACCTGTGCCCTGACACCACCTTGTGTCCCCTGAGCCTCCTCTTCTCCAGGATAAACAACCCCAGCTCCCTCAGACACTCCTCACAGCACTTGTGTTCCACACCCCTCACCAGCCTTGTTGCCCTTCTCTGGACACACTCCAGCCCCTCCATGTCCTTCCTAAATTGGGGGCCCAGAACTGGACACAGCACTCGAGGGGTGGCCTCACCAGTGCCGAGTCCAGGGGAAGAATCCCTGCCCTGCTCCTGCTGGCCACACCATTCCTGATCCAGGCCAGCTGCCATTGGCCTTCTTGGCCACATGGGCACACTGCTGGCTCATGTCCATAGCCCTTCCCGCGTCCACCAGGCGGGTCACCAGGTCCTACAAGGAGATCAGGTTGGTCAGGTAGGACTTGCCCCTCCTAAATCCACGCTGGCTGGGTCTGAGCCCTCAGCCATCCTGTAGGTGCCGTGTGATGGCACTCAAGGTGATCTGTTCCATAGCCTTGCCAGGCACTGAGGTCAGGCTGACAGGCCTCGAGTTCCCCAGATCCTCCTTCCAGCCCTTCTTGGGGATGGGGTCACATTGGCATCTCCAGGGCTCTGGGACCTCCCTGCTGAGCCAGGACTGATGAGAAATGATGGAGAGCAGCTTGGGGAGCTCATCCAGCAGCTCCCTCATCCCCCTAGGATGGATCCCATCTGGTCCCAGAGACACCTGTGAGCATCTGAGTGGCTCAGCAGGTCCCCAGGTGCTTCCTCCTGGATTACAGGGGATCTGTTCTGCTCCCTGTTCAGATCCCCCAGCTCAGGAGAACACTTGTCCTGAGGATGACCTTTCTTATTGTTGAAAACTGCGGCAAACAAGGTGTTAAGGTCCTCAGTCTATTCCTCATCTTTAGTTACTGTATTTTCCACTTCATCCAATAAAGAATAGAGGTTCTCCTTGTCCCACCTTTTGCTATTAATTTGTTTATAAAAACTTTTTTTGGCATTTTTCACAGAATTGACCAGGTTAAGCTCTAATTGAGCTATCACCTCTCGGCCTTTCTTTCTGCATGACCTCACAACATCCTTAAACACTTCCTGAGTTGCCTGACCTTTTTTCTCATGAGTTCCCACAAAAGCTCCATGCCAAGTCAGGTCAGTCGTTTTCCTCACTGGCTCATCTTTTGGCACACTGGGATAGGCTGCACCTTCCCCCTTAAGATTACTTTATTGAAGTGTGTCCATCCTTCCAGGATGCCTTTGTTTTTAAGGGCTGTTTCCCAAGGTACTCTCCAAATCAGCATTCTGAATAGGCCAAAGTCTGCCCTCCAGAATTCCAGTGCAGAAGTTCTGTTGATGCCCCTCCTTCTTTCACAGAATATCTAAAACTCAATGATTTCATGGTCACTGTACCCCAGGCAGCCTCCAACCCCCACATCTCCCACTAGCCCTTCTCTGTTTGGGAACAGCAGGAGACAGAGCTTTCCTTGGCAGTGGGAGTGTCACCAAAACTTCAGTAAAATAAAAACTCCTTAACACCAATGCAGCATTAAGAAGCAGCATTCTTTATTCGGCCGGATGCACAGGGGATGGCTCCTCCCAAAGCTGTGCATGCTGAGAACAGGAGAGTTTCTGTTTATATTCTGTATTTTGCACACATATTCATTGATTGTCCTGCACTAAACATACACATGAGAATCATTTCCCCACAATCATTAACATATTTCCCCTCCCCTTTACCCACGTGTTCTTCTGCCCTGGAGGTCTCTCTGGTGGTCCCTGGTGGTTGTGGACCCCAGTGTTCCAGTGGGCCTGGCTGAGGTGGCAGGACACTGAGGCTGCTGAACTTCCAGTTCCCCTTCTCACACAATGGGCATTGTGTGCTTTCCATGGGCCAGTGGTTTTGGAGAACAAGCATTGTGTGAGCTCAGCAGGTGTAGGCAATTTATCATCTGGTAACAAGAGGTCACAGAGTGGGCTGTGACATCACAGAGTGGGTGATGTGAGGTGAAGTGTACGAGCAGCTATGACATCATAGGCCATATCTGTGACATCACAGAGTTGGCTGTGACATCACTGAGCAGGCTGTGACATTATCAAGCAGACTGTGACATCATAGTGTGGCTGTGTGACATCACAGAGCAGTCTGTGACATCACAGTGGAGCTGTGTGACATCCCAGGAGGGCTGTGTGAGGTCACTGGGTTGGTCACTCTGCCCCAGCTCCCCCTCACAGTTTCCCTAGACAAGTCCAATGCTGTTCATGCCCAGTGGGGTCCCCTATCCCCCCGGGATCCCCCCGGCCCACCTGGAGCCACAGCCTCCACCAAAGGATGTTCCACAAGATCCACCCCAGAGCCTGACACGGGGACAAGGGGCCAGGGCTGTGTGACCAGGACATCAAGGACATGGATTATCCAGGTCACTGGGGCCTGGTTTGGGTTCCCCAGGGCAGGAAAGATTTCTGGCAGCTGGAGCAGGGTTAGGGAAGGGCCTCCAAGGTGGGGCTGGAGCCCTTTGGCTGTGAGGAGAGGCTGAGGGAGCTGGGCTTGTCCAGCCTGGAGCAGGGAAGGCTGAGGGCCTCCTCATCTCAGCCTGGACTGGAGGAGATAAAATGAGACAGGCTGGTTTCACCATTTCCTCAACACCAAAAGCCGTGTGATTCCCCCCCTTCTCCATCTACCACTGACAGCTTTGCAAACAGGGCAGTTTTTGAGCTGTTTTACCCTCACTCCTGGCAGAGCATCCTGATACAACACCTTAATTGTGTCTGTATCTCTCACACAATCATCTTTGCCTAAAATTCATTTGGTACAGAAATCCTGTGTGGATGTCAGATGTTGCTGGGATGTCTCATATTGCTAATGGAAGACTTTCAAATTTTATTCAATTTTATCATATTTACATTTTTTTATTTTGGCTATGAAGAGAAACCTTTCTGTGCCTCTGAGCCTGTGTCACCCAAAAGACACAACCTTGATGAGGCTGTGGGGATCAGGGGCAGGGCACGGCCAGGGATTTGGGGTGGTTGTGAGCCCAGGGCAGGAGCCGGCCCTTGGCCTTGGTGAAGCTCATCCAATTGTCCTGGGCCCATGGCTGCAGCCTGTGCAGATCCCTCTGCAGAGCTTCCTGCCCTCCAGCACAGCCACACTCCCACCCAGCTTGGCCTCACCTGGCAGCTGACTGAGGGTGCCCTCCATGCCCTCGTCCAGATCAGCAATAAAGAGATTGAACTGAGCTGGCCCCAACCCTGAGCCCTGGGGACAGCCCTGGATGTGACTCCATTCCCCAGCACTCCTTGGGCTGGACTTCTGCTTTTTATGGAGCTGTGCCTTGCCTTGGTTTTGTTTGCTGACAATAAATGAACATCCCTGTGTGTCTTGGGCAGCTCCTTCTGCAAGGAAAGCAGGTGGGAGTTGGTGCCAAGGAGCTGAAAGCTGCAGGCACAGCCTGGAGTGGAGGAAGCTCAGATTTGCACAAGGCTGCTCTGAGTGCCAGGGGTTGGATGAGGGAAATGGTGGGGAGGGGGTAGGCACAAAATCTGATTGATTGTCAGCCATGAAGGGTGTTGATATTCATATCAGTTCAGACTGCATTTGGAGGTTCTTGGGATCAATATCAAATGGAGATTGCTGATATCACTGTAAAAAACCAAAATTAATAAACAAGGAACAAAGATCTTCTCTCGTTTTACTTTAATATACTATATTCACTTTCAGTACACTTCTGGAATCTGTCTAATTAACCACAAAAGAAGTGAAGGCATTTAATTATTCCTAGGGGCATTTCTTGTTAGGGTGTTTTGAAATGTTAATGAGCCCTCAGGCACTGAATTCCTGAAGTGAAGAGCTGAAGGCTGAAAAAGCCTCTCGAGAGGGAAAATTCAGCAGCAACCTCCAAGTGTGTGAGGATGTCAGCAGCCCCCACTGAGGCCATCCCTGGCCAGAGACCGTGGGGGCAATGAACAGACAAGGAGAGCGTCCCTGGGGCTGGGCAAGCAGGAACTCAGAGGCAGCACGGGCTCCAGCTGGGAAATGGACTCTGGAATGGGGCTGTGAAAGCCCTGCCTGGGCTTGGCCAAGCAGCACAGCCAAGCCCTGAGCCCATCCCCTGGGAATGGGCATCGGGGGCCTCCCAGGATGCTGGTGGCTGTCCCGGAGCAGGGGGATGTGGGCTGTGGGATGGTGAGGGCAGGAGAGCAGCAGGAGCCCTGCAAAGCTCTGGGGGCTGCGGGAGGAGGCCACAAGCCCTGGGGCTGCCAGGAACTGGTGTCTCCTCATGGGCCTCAGTGCCAGGGACAGCAGCCACAGCCAGGGGACACAAATCTCATTGCTGTTGGCAGGGGGTGCTCCCAGCCCCCCAAGGCCTTTGCTCACCCCCACTGCAGCTCTCCTAGCCTGGCCTGGGCCTGTGCTGCTTCCCTTGCAGACCTTCCCCAGTGCCCCATTTCCCCACCTCCCTCTGACCCTGGCAGCTCCCAAAGCTTTCCTGATGTCCCTCTGTCCTCCCTCGCTGTGTCTGCAAACAAAAAGCTGTGTTTGGCTGAGGAATGGCCAATTCCTGTGGGATTCCCAACTCCTGCCTTCTTCCCACACCCTGCTCAAGCTCCTGTGGCCCCCAACCTGTCCCAGGCACAGCCTTGCCTGGATCTGCTCCTTCTGTGCCTCTCGCAGCACTGAAATCCATGTCCCATGTGCTGCCCCACAGAGCAGCCCAGTGCTGTGTGGCCCTGCAGCAGGAAATGGAGGCACTGGAGCTCAGGGACAGCCACTGTGTGTCTGCAATGCTCAGGAGATGCTCAGCTCGGGCAGCTCGTGCAGCCCCAGGGCCAGCCCCGCTGCCCAGCACAGCAGCAGAGAGTTGGCCCCGCGGCTCCTCAGGCAGCTCCTGCTGGCCCAGGGCCAGGGCAGCCTCTTGCCAGGGCTCCTGTGCACAGCCACGGGCTCCTGCTCTGCTCCTGCCACATGCCAGCTGCCCACAGAGCCTTGGCCAGGGGAACACGTCTGTGCTGGCCTGAGCAGCCATTGCTGCAGCCCCTGGGCTGCTCCCCACAGCCCCCGAGCTGGGGGTGCTGCTCTGCAGAGCACGGCGGCTCTGCTGCCCGCGGCCCTGGGCTGCCTCTGCTGGGCTCTGCTGCTGCAGCTGGGACACAGAGGCAGCTGCTGCTGCTGCCTGCACTCAGCCCCTGCCACACAGGCTCTGCTGTGCCCATGGAGGCTGCTCACAGGTGCCTGCCTTCTTCCAGGGCTGCCACATGGCCTTGGGGCTGCCCTGCATCTTCCTGGGCAACTTCCCTGAGCTCACTGCCCACACTCCTGTCCCTGTCCCTGCTGTGTCCCCTGGCCCTGCAGAGCTCTCCTGGCTCACAGCACACATTCAGTCCTTTCTCTCTGGCTGACCCCAGCCTGGACAGGCCTGTGCCCACTGAGCTCCACTCCCTGCTCATCCCTGGCACACACTGGCCCTGCAGCTCCCCTGTGTTCTCCTGGCACCTCCCAAGGCTCTCCACACAAACATTCCCCTGCCCTCAGCCCTGGCACAAGCTGCAGAGCCCCAGCAAGCTTCAGCACTGACCATTCACCATCTGATGGGCACTGACCACCAACAAGCCAAACCTGACCCAGCCCTGAGTCCCCTGAAGGCCACCCTGGGACCCTGATCTCATCCCAGTGAGCCCTGGCAGAAGAAGGAACACAAGGAGCCTCTTGAGAGTCTGTTCCTTGGGGCTGTTGCTGAGAGTGACTCTGGAGGGAGAGCGAAGCCTTCCTGCCCTGCCCTCAGGAGATGCCCTTTGCTGCTGGAGCTGCTGTGCTAGAGCCCAGCTGTGTCCCAGCAGTGCCCATGGCCTGTCCCTGCCTGTGGTCACAGCATGGACACGCAGCAGGACAGTGACCAAGCTGCCCAAGCACTGCAGCCTTGCAGCCACAGAAGGGCAGGGAAGGAGAGGGTGGAGTTGGGAAGAGCAGATGTGGGAAGAGCCAGGGCCATTGTCCCTGGCTGTGCTGCTGTGCTGGGAGTCTCTTCCCTCCAGCTCTGCTCACAGGCATGGCCCCTGCAGAGACAGAGAAGGGCTCAATAAACGTCTTGGACATACAAGCTAGGGCAGTAACTTGTTTTTATTTAAAAGCAGAGGGAAAAAGCCTCCTGAAAGCTTTGTGCTTAAAAAGAAAGGTAGATACAAATGTAGAAATGCTAAGGTGAATACTACAGTATTCTATAAAAAACATTACAACGTTAGAAAAATATAAGAAAAGGTACCAATGAAAAAATGGATAAATAGAAGAAAAAAGTTTGAGATTTTACTGTAAAGAGTTATATCCTGAAGGCCCTGCAGTACAAAATATGGTTAATTTTTTCTAAAATGCTAGAGTCATCATTTTTCTCAGCGCATCCTTGAGCTCCTGGTTCCTCAGGCTGTAAATGAGCGGGTTCAGGGCTGGAGGCACCACCGAGTACAGAACTGACAGTGCCAGATCCAGGGATGGGGAGGAGATGGAGGGGGGCTTCAGGTAGGCAAATGATGAAGTGCTGAGGAACAGGGAGGCTACAGCCAGATGAGGGAGGCACGTGGAAAAGGCTTTGTGCCTTCCCTGCTCAGAGGGGATCCTCAGCACTGCCCTGAAGATCTCCACATAGGAGAAAACAATGAACACAAAACAACCGAATGCTAAGGAGGTAGTGAAAACCGAAACCACAAGTTCTCTGAGGTTGGACTGTGAGCAGGAGAGCTTGAGGATGTGTGGGATTTCACAGAAGAACTGGCCCAGGGCATTGCCCTGGCACAGGGGCAGGGAAAATGTATTGGCCGTGTGCAGCAGAGCAGTGAGAAATGCACTGCCCCAGGCTGCTGTTGCCATGTGGGCACAAGCTCTGCTGCCCAGGAGGGTCCCGTAGTGCAGGAGTTTGCAGATGGACACGTAGCGGTCGTAGCACATGATGGTCAGGAGATAATACTCTGATGAAATGAAGAACAGAAAGAAAAAGACCTGTGCAGCACATCCTGAGTAGGAGATATGCCTGGTGTCCCAGAGGGAATTGTGCATGGCTTTGGGGACAGTGGTGCAGATGGAGCCCAGGTCGCTGAGGGCCAGGTTGAGCAGGAAGAAGAACATGGGGGTGTGCAGGTGGTGGCCGCAGGCTACGGCGCTGATGATGAGGCCGTTGCCCAGGAGGGCAGCCAGGGAGATGGCCAGGAAGAGGCAGAAGTGCAGGAGCTGCAGCTGCCGCGTGTCTGCCAATGGCAGCAGGAGGAAGTGGCTGATGGAGCTCCTGTTGGGCATTATCTAGTTCATGTCATCGGTATCTGGGAAAAAGCAATCATGGAATATTTGCGTTTGGTGAGCACTTTAAATATCCCAGCACAGCTTGGTGGCATTTTCCCCCCACTGCCTGCCCAGGGCTCTGCTGCCTGGAGCTGTCCCTGCCAGCAGCTGCTTCCCTGTGCCCAGGGCTGGGCCCTGCCAGTGCTGCCAGAGCCCAGCCCAGCCCTAGGGGCTCAGCTCTGCCCTGCAGACGCCTCCCAGCACAGGGCACTGCCCAGGGGCAGCTCTGGCTCTGCAGGCTCTGATGGCAAAGTCAGAGCAACCCTGAGGAGGCTGGAAAATTGACACTGATGCTGCCTGTAAGGGACCCTGTGCTGATTTCTGTCACTGCCTGGTTTATTCACAACTGAGAGAAAATTTGTTGGATTTTTCTCAACCTGAAGTCAGGGATGAATATCTATGTGCAATTTCCCATTCAGGCAACCCAGATCAGTAGATTTAAACAGCAAGATTTTCCCCTTTTATTCAGCCCCTGCCTTGCTGTTTTCATGCACCATCTGCTTCCAAATGTCATGCTGGGAGCAGTCCTGAGCAATGCAGCACCCTCACCAGACAAGAACACTTCCAAGACTCACCAGCTGTCTCCTTCCACACAGATCTTCTCCCCCATTGTTGGCAGCAGCTCCCCGGGCCGGCTGAGAGCTGCCCCTGGCAGGCAGCAGAGTCCCTGCCCCAGCACAGCGCCCTGGGCTGCAGGACCCTGCTCTGCAGGACAGCCCTGGGCACCCCTGGCTGCTCTACACAAGAGAGAATCAGAGAATGCACTTACAGGATCTCTAGACATTGGGATGTTCCAGCTTCAGGAGATCACTCCAGGAGCTGCAGCTGCCTTGTCCTGCAGCCAGAGGCTTCCTGTGTCAAGGGCTGGCAATGATTCTCCCCCAGGCACTTCTCAGCATCTTCCAGCCCTGACTGATTGAAGCTCTCTGTGCCTCTGTGCTGTGCCCAGGGTGGCTGCAGGCAGTGCCCCAGCCCTGCTGGGCTGTGCACAGGAGCTGCTCCTGGCCAGAGCTGTCTCTCTGCAGCGCTGCCCTTGCCAGGAGCTGCCTCTGTGCCAGGAGCCCGGCCCAGCTCAGGAGCACAGACACAGCACAAGGACTGTAATGACCCTCTTGGGCTTTGGTGTTGTTTACATGAGACTCAGTCCCTCGGATAGTGTTCAAAACGCTTCTTTTGAAGTCAAAATGAGATTTATACACTGAAGTTGCTGGAAGTTTTAATGTGTCCTCTGAGGGACACAAGTGAGAAAGTGTCCCCAGGTTCCAGTTAGAGCAGAACACTGGAGGCAGTGATGACAGCTCTGGACAAACAAGGCAAAGGTGTCTGTGATGCTGAGCAAAGCTGGATGTGTTTCAGCAATGCAAAGGGCCAAGGCCTGAGCCCCAGCCCCTGGCAAGGCACATCCTGTCCCTCCCTCATTGCTCAGGCCTCTTCCCGGGCCACTGCCATGTGGGCATGTGCAATGGCAAGGGCAGCACCATGGGGCGGCCCCTGCCAGGCTGCTGAGCAGGGCCAAGGAGGCAATGAGGCCCCAGCACAGCAAGGCTCACTTGTCTCCTCCTCATGCCTCACGCCCAGGGCCAGCAGCCATGGCCAAAGTGCTGCAGGAGTTGCCTCTGGCAGGGCCTTGCAGCTGCTGCCCATGCCTGTGGCCTCTGCAGCCCAGGCTGTGCTACGGTGTCCCTGCCCTGCGCCTCTGTCCCTGCAGGCTGTCCTCATGCCCTGGCTGCCCCACCTGGCTGGCCCCTTCCTTTGCTGACAGCTCTGCCTCCTGCCTGCATCTGCCTGGCCACAGAAAGCCTTGGGCTGCTCCAGACTCCTTCTGGGGGACGTGTTGCACCACAGCCCTGCCCTGGGAACAGAAATTCCTTTCTACTTGTGTCCAGTCTGGGCCTCCCCAGCAGCCCTTTGCATTCATTCTTTCTTTCTCCAGTTATTCTCTACTATGTCAAAAGGATCCACCATCTCTGAAACTGCCCTTCGATCCCTCCCAGGGCTCTCCTCCACTGTCCTCAGTCTCCACTCCACTGAGCATAGAGCTCCTCTGTCCCCATATAGTGGTCATGTGCTTGAGGCCTCCAAACCCCACATTGGGAGATCTCTGGGCCCTCTGCAAGGTGTTGGCAAATGAAAACATTCTGCTCATAGCCTAAGAAAATCACCAGAGGCCAAGGCCAGCCAGACCTGCCTGCAATGACAGCTTTTGCCTGGGTGCAATCTTTGGTTATATGGAATATTGGAGGCCAAATCCCAGTTTTGGCCATGGCCCCTGGATGAGAAGGCCGGTTCTTTTCCATTGGAAGGAAAGCACAGAGCCCAAGTGGTTCCTGGGCAGATGAGTGGTGACCACCAGAGGCCAAGGCCAGTCAGAGATGTCTGTTCTGGCAGGGTTGTCAGGAAGGAACCTCTGGTTATAGAGAATTGTATTGTGGAATCCCAATTTCAGCCATTTGTGCCTGGAAAAGAAGGACAGTTCTTTTCCATAGAAAGGAAAGCACAGAGTGGTTGGAAGGCAGGTGAGAGTTGGCCCACAGGAGGCTAAGGCCAGGAAGACTTCTCCTTAATGACTGATTTTTTCTGGGAACAATCCTTGTATATAAGGAATTTTAGTGGTGAAATCACAATTTCAGTTATGAGCACCTGGACAAGGATGGTTCTTTCCCTTAGGAAGCAACGCACGGAGCCCCAGTGTTTCAGGGGCAGATTAGAGGCAGCCACCAGTGGCCAAGTCCAGCCACACCTGGAGGGTTTTTAATGGAGATATCCTTGCCTATAGGGAATTTTTAGGGGAAGTACCAAGTTTGCCCATGGGCATCTGTAAAGAGGGACATTTCTTTTCCATAGGAAGGATCGCACAGAACCCCAGTGCTTCAGGGGCAGATGGGAAGGAGCCCTCGATATTTCAAGATCATCCAGACCTGTCAGGTGGCCCTTGGGAGACCAAGCCAGCCAGAGCTGTTCCATGTTCCCTTGGTTCCATGGGGCCCACAGTATCCAAATGCCCCCCTTGCTTCCATGAGGCCCTGAGGTGTCACCATGGCCCCATGGTCTCTATGGTTTTACAAGGTCCCACAGTGTCACGGTGGACTCTTGGTCCTGTGAAGCCCCGTGGTGTCACAATGGCCCCTTGGTTCCATGAGGCCCCGCAGTGTCACAGTGTCCCCTTGGGTCCACAAGGCTCTGAAGTTTCATGATGGTCTCCATGGTTCCAGAAGGTCCCCACAGTGTCACCATGGTCTCCATACAAAGGAAATAACCAACCCCAGTGTCACAAGGACAGATGAGGAGCAGTCACCAGAGGCCAAGGCCAGTCAGATTTGATGGTACTGGCAGATTGTGTCTAGGAGCAATCCCTGGATATAGGGAATTTTAGAGGTGGAATACTGTTGGTGGCAAGAGAAGCAAGACGTAGATTCAATGTGAATCATAAATCAAGCTCGTTTATTGTCAGACAGTGCACATACTTATACTACTTTACGTGCTCAAAATATTATTTACTTACAGAAGTTTCACACGGGATCTCTCTCTAATTAGAGCACTACATTATTATCAGAAGGCTACAATAACAGTTTCTTCTGCCAAGTTAATCTTTGGACACCTGCAGCTTGTTTTCAGCTTTCATGTCTCCCTTTCCCACAGCTGTCTTGAGAATAACCTTGAGCAGAGGCCTAACTCTTGTCTATGGGGCCTGGATTGCTCACTTATACTTTATGTTTGTGCAGCCAGAGATGGCCATTTCCCAACATATCCCCCTTCTTTTCTTTGAGCAATCCAGGCCTGGTTTACACTTTTTTCTACTGTATTCATCAAACACTTAACTACACATGGCAATAATACACTTATGATTATAATAATTACTAAAACTATCAATTTCATTTTTACAAATTTCACTAACCAGTCTTTAAAACTTAAGCTTGTTAACCAGTCTCTTAAAGGTGTACTTTTAAGTGTACTACTATCTGTATCTTTTTCGTGATTTAACACACATACTTGCAACCTTACAATTCCTCTTTCTGTTTTAATCAGTATGAGTTTGTTTATGGCATTACCAGCCATTTGTCAGAGGTAGCGCAGTAAGAAACACACATAACTAAACACAAGAATACTTCCAACACCTATGTGCTAAACATTCTAAGGTGATCTTGTGATTTTTTTCATTACCCAATAGTTCAGCAAATTAGTCTCAATTGCTTCGTCTCTGAAGGCTGTCAATCAAGTTAATACCTTACTGAAGTCTAGAATACTATGCTAACATCCAGGGTCTGCAACAGCTGCCTTGTTTCAGTGAAGACATGGAATGCCCTTCCGGATAGGGTCTCCAAGTCCACCCCAAAAAGGATCCAGCTGATATAAATTCCAATTATTAAGTCAAACCGGACTTAAGTACGATTTGGATGCAGAAACACCTGGGTCCATTGGTAGATGTCCGACCAGGGAGAGTCGAGGCTTGGCCAGAGCCAGGGCTCCAACTGGAGGGATTTCCCTAACACAGATCTTATGAGAAAACTGTTGGAAACAGCAACTAAGAAGGTTACTTAAATCTGAGCAAATAATAGAGACAGTTACATAAACATAACACAGGTTGTGCAGACTGTAAAATAATAGATGTTGTCAGCTACTTTTGACTAAAAAGACCATGGTACCATGAACATGATAATTAAAAGATTGCATATGCATGAGTTTACGTACGTAATCTTAACAGAACCTAATCCTTCCTATAACACACATGGCTATGCATAGTTTTAGTTAACTTTTATAGAACCTAGTTGTAATACTTAACTGTAACAGAACTTAATAAACCTAATAGCATTTAAACTTTAACAACATATTTATAAGTATTAATACATCAGGGGTGATCGCTTGGGATATGTTTGAAAACAGTGTTGCAAGCTGCAAGCACACAGATCCATCTTTTCTTTGCTCTATCTTCTCCGGGATCACTGTACTTCCAAGTTCAGCTGTAGGTATAAAACTCAAACACTCATTGAAACAAAGTAAAACAGGAAAAACAGTAAGAACAGATTACAATTCCAGTTATTCATTTCTATCTAGCAAGACAATTCCCATCATTAATTAACAAACAATACAAAGGTATACATTTCCTGACAAATCCTGCTACTCAGAATTACCACTCTAAAACATGCAGGATTTTGCAGAATGAAAAAATCAAGACAGAAATATTTGAAATCTTATTCCAATACTATCACCATAAGAAACAAACTGCCCAGTTTTGCTCCAACAAGCAATCTCCTTGTCTCACTTTTACATTATAATTCTTGATAAAAGATACACCACTTAACTTTAACTTTCAAGAGTCCTTCAAGGAAAATCTGACTTAAACATTTCTTAATATATAGTCTGCAAGTTTGCACATGTTATTTATTCAAATGTTTCTTCTAGCTTATTAATCAGTTTATTTTTTTTTCCGAAACTTCCTTATTCTGCTCGGCCTCAGCCGTGCTTTGGCACCAGCCTGTTAGGTGTACAATTCTGCTGCTTCCCCTCTGGATCAGTTCTGCCACGTTTTCAATCCTTTGTTTTTGCTGAATTGTTGTTGTGGGCTGGATGCTTGTAAACAGTCACTCCAGTATTCTCACTTTCTCTGTCTTCCCTGTCTCCCCCTTTTTCTTTTTTGCACTGAATAAGTGCAAGTCTGGCAGCAACCTAGATTTCCCAGATTTCTTCTTGTTAACACAAATTCCACCAGTAAAGTCAGCAGCAAGTATACGAGACAATATGAACAGTCTTTGATACTTGCAGAAAAAAACGACCTATTAAAAGTGCACCCAGGGTTTGACTCAGGAGCACCGGCGGTCGAGGGCGCAGGCGCAGAGAGTGCTGGGCCGGTACTGTTGGAGCACGGCGGGCGGCCGCGCTCTCCTTCCCGTTTTCCGGTGCCAGCAAGCGAGCTGCGCGCGGTCCCGGTGGCTAGGGAAAACTCTTGTTACTTAGTCGATGCTGGGAAAAGAGGTTCCTCGCTGCCCGCCCGGCGCACAGAAAAACCGTGGCTGTTGCCGCGCCGTGTCACCACCGCTGCCGGCTCCACAGCCTCCCACCCCCGGCGCACTGAGATGCCGCCGGAGCCGAGGGCAGGAGCCGAGGGCAGGGACCGCCGGGCAGGAGCCGCTGCTTACTGCAGCGGCCGCGGGGAGAAATCCGAAACCGCTGCGAGGAGAAATCCGAAACTGCTGCGGGGGGGGGGCGGGCGGACACCTTTCCCTGGAACTCTGGAAGCAGTGTTCTAGGAGATGCATCTGCAGCTAAAGAAGAAAAAAGGAGAGGTCCTGAAAGTTCTCAACGACTTTGAGGAGCAGTAACTTCCTCGGATTCAGATAGAGATGAATAAACAGAAAAGCGAGAAGGATTCAGTCAGCCATGATGGTCAGGAGCTGGAGGCTCTGTTCTCTGATGTCCAGCCACTGTTCCCAGGCAGCAATTTGCTCCTTCTGGCCATCTCCCCCCAATTCTGGGGGATGTGGCATGGGGGGGGCGCCGTTGGAGACTCGCGGGTCGAGCTCTCTAACCTTTTAAACATGTAGAAATTTTTCCAGTACATCACTTTCATCACTTTTCTGTCCCTTTTTCCCTGACGGATTGTAGAAGCGAGTCCGATTGCAAAGCTGTTTTCACAGTCTCGGGGGCGGCTGTCCGGTTATCACTGGAAATGTCTCACAGCGCCCTTTTTAATTGTCTCTCAGCCGGGTATTTGAAAGGCCACTCTCGCTCTCAGGGTTAATCTACAGTCTCAAGTCCATTTTAGGAGATTCCGCATAGCGGAATTATCACAGTTCAATTCTCTCACAGAGAGTATAAGTTAGAAGAGGTCCTGGACTGTCAGCTGTCCTTCATCTATCTCCATCCCTTCCGTCCTCTTCCCCAGACCTGAAGCACCGGGGCTCTCTGCCTAGGCGCGACCCTCTCGCCTCTGTGCTAAGGGCCTGCGTCTGGCAGGGGCTATCATTTCACCTCTTTTGTCTCCCATGGCGGTGACTATTTCTGCTATAAATGTCTGCATTCCCACCGGCACTCGGCTCATCTTTTTTAACATGACCTGAATGGAGGTGTCTGCGGGCAGCGTCTGCTGATTACAATTTTCTAAAACACACTGGCGTAACAGTGCCCCTCGCCTCCACTGCGGCACCCCAGCTGTGATAGCCGCGGATACCCTGTCATCCTGCAGGGACTCAAAGAGCACTGGAAACGCCGCTTCTCCTCGGCTTAAAGTTCTAACGTCCTGAGCTAGTTTTTCATCGCCCTCTTCCAAAGCTTTCTGTTCTACCTTCGCCCAGCTAATTCTGCGTCTCCCTTCCCCCGCGCGAAACGGAGCAGCGCCCCCGCCTCCACCTCCACCCAGCGAGGGGGGGGGCGCGAGCGGCGGCTGGCGCGCCGGCGGCTGCTCCTGCCGAGAAGGGACACTGCTTCCTCGCACCGGGCGAGAAGGCATAGAATCGCCCGGGGTGGGGGGCAAAGCCGGCTGATCTTCCTCCTGGGGTTTGGACGGTGCACAGGGGAGGGGCGGACACCCCTCCTCCGGCTCCGGCGGCGCGGGCGCCGGGGCGGCCGATTGCTCCGTGCAAACAGCGGCCGCCTCCGGGGCAACGCCGTTACCAATGCCAAGCATTCCCGGGATAGGGCGCTCACCTCCCGGAGTCCCCCCGCTCCCTTCCGTGCTTCCTTCTAGTTTTGCCGTGGTTACGGCTGCAACTTTTTTCTCTGCCTGGTATCTTTGCAAACAGGTCGTTACCTCCCTCCAGGGCTTCCCGAGTGTCGCGCCTATCTTGTTGCTGTCTAGAATTCCCTCAAACAACTGATCACCATATTTCCGCCATTCAGGCAGGTCAAAGATCGTATTAGGGTCCCTGAAGCAACCCTTTTCTACTCCTAACGTAACTAATCCTGTCACCTGTTTTAAGGTGTCTTTGCTAACTCCCCGCTTTTCCAAAAAGCGTGTTAACAAATCTACGGCTACCTGCGAATCCATATCCGTCCAGCTGGTTAACCTCTCCAGGCTGATCGCAGTGGCCTCCGCGTCCCTCCGCGCCGGCCCCACCGCGTCTTTCCGCGCCGCGTCTATGCGCCGATCGCGATCGCCACGCAGCCTTTCCGAGTATAGCCGATCTCGGGCGGCGGACCCCTCTCCGAGGTCCAAGCGATCGGATCCCCCCTTCGCCGTGCAAAGGGTATAGATCTTCGCTCCCCGGTTGCTGCTACCGGTGCTTTCCCGATCCCGCCGGTCTGGTCCCGCGCGTCTTCGTCCCGCACGTCAGGGTCACCATTTGTCGGCGAGAGGAGCAAGACGACGATCCAATGTGATTCATAAATCAAGCTCGTTTATTGTCAGACAGTGCACATACTTATACTACCTTACGTGCTCAAAATATTATTCACTTACAGAAGTTTCACACGGGATCTTTCTCTAATCTAATTAAAACACAAACTGGTATCAGAAGGCAATAACATCAACAGTTTCTTCTGCCAAGCTAATCTCTAGACACCTGCACCTTGTTTACAGCTCTCATGTCTCCCTTTCCCACAGTTGTTTTGAGAACAGCCTTGAGCAGAGGCCTAACACTTGTCTATGGAGTCTGGATTGCTCACTTATACCTTATGTCTGTGCAGCCAGAAATGGCCATTTCCCAACAGAACTTAACACTTATATTTAGCAGAACTTAGATTTAACCTAACCTTAAGAGAGCTTAACAGAATTTAAAATCAATAGACTTTAACCTAACATCACTTAAATTTAGCAACACTTAAACTTAACTGAACTTATGGCACTTTTACTCTTATGATTGTAATAACTATTAAAACTATCAATCTTATCTTTATAAACTTCATTCATCATCTATTTTAAAACTTATATCAGTCAATCAATTTCTTAAAGGCAATGTTACTCTTATTATCTACTTCAGTCTTTTCCCCAGTTAAACTGGGTCTTCTTTGCACAAGCCCTCTAGCTGTTGAAGGTTGGATCTAGTTCTTTTCCTCAGGAATTTTTCTCCCATGGGTTGCTAGGACACAAATGACTGGGTACTTAAGAGAAACAAAGCACAAGGGTAGAGCCTTTCTCCGTGGCAGGGTGGGGCAAAATTGCCCCTCACGGAAGCAGAGCCTGGTAACATGAGATTTGGAGAGACTGAAAAGCAAGGGCAGAGGGAGGTCACGCCCTCTTGCTCGGGACCCTCGGAGCTAGACGGTCAGAGCTGCTGTCTGCTGAACCCACGGCCCCTGAGAAGCCAGCGCGGAGCTGCCGGTCTGTCTGCTGTAAGTCTCTACCTTCTGCCCCATCCGGAGCCGACCTGCCTGCTACCAGCCCGTTTTTCTCCGCTACATTGTAGCGGGGTTTTTCCCTGCACCTCGAGACTTCTTACTGTCCCAGCTCCCTGTGTCCAGGAATCCTGCTGTGGCACCGACACCAGCTACCCCTCCCGAGGGCTGTGGAGCAAGGGCTCTCCTCCATCCCTCCGTACTTCGGGCAGTCGCCATTCGCCGTGTGCTACCTGAGCTCATGCCGGAGCACCCCCTGCAGCCACCGGGGAATCATCACACCCAGAGCGCCCCTGCAGGCTGTGACTGGAACTGCACCAAAGGAAAAAGGTGCCTGAAGCCGAGCAGGCTGCCACTGGGTTTCTGGTTCTGTTTGTTGGTTAACGTTATAGTTGTTGTTATTTGTTATCCTTGTTTTAGATAGTAGTAAAGAACTGTTATTCCTATTCCCATATCTTTGCCTGAGAGCCTCTTGATTTCAAATTTATAATAATTCGGAGGGAGAGGGGTTACAGTTTCCCATTCCAAGGGAGGCTCCTGCCTTCCTTAACAGACACCTGTCCTTCAAACCAGGACAGATTTTGGCGCCCAACGGTGGGGCACGAGGGCATCGAGGGGAAGAAGGATAACAGTTCTTGAGTAACGCAGTTTTTGTGTGCTGGATATAGGAACCTCATTAGGTTGCACCATGTGGTCTTGCTTATTCCGGTTCGTATGGCAAGTGGTCACAGCTGTTTCTCTCCCATTTGCAGCCCCATATCTAAACATGGGCCCTATAACTAAGGCTACAGTGGCTGTTATACAGTTTGTGTCATGGGTCAATAAGGTGAAGAATTCATAGATTTTCAACTTCCTCTGGAAGGCAGGCATGTGGATTCACAGCTACCACACACTAATGACATGTTTTCAGGGTTACTTTAATAATGGTACCTACTGCGAGGAAGTGACACCAAAAGAAATGTTCTCACAACCCTTCACCCAGCTCTTTGGGCCTATCCCGCCAATCTTCGAGGGGTTCAAATCTTCTTTAGATGCTAATGATACCATACAGTGGCTGGTGTTGCTGATAGGCCTGCTCTATTTAGCATTCAGGGATAAGGGGGCTCTGACTTGGATAGCCACTCTGACATCTACCCCAGACAATAGGGATGGGGCCCCAGAACCTGACACGGCCCCAAAGACTAGGGATGCTGCCACAGAAACTGACCTGGCCCCGGAAACTAAGGATGCTGCCATAGAACCTGACATGGCCCCAGAGACTAGGGATGTAGCCACAGAACCTGACACGGCCCCAGAAACTAGGGATGCTGCCACAGAACCTGACACGGCCCCAGAGACTAGGGATGTAGCCACAGAACCTGACATGGCCCCAGAAACTAGGGACACCATCCCAGAACCTGACATTGCCCCAGACACTAGGGATGTTGCTACAGAGTCTGACCCGGTCCCACAACCCACCTCAGAAACAACCCACCCAGATTGGGTGGGAGTCCTGGTGAAAGAGATACGCGAGATGGGCCAAGTGCTGAAGGAATACACTTGCCCAGCTGGTGGGAAACCCTTCCCCTACCCCAAAGAGGGAGAGTCTAATGAGGCAGCAGAGGAACCCAGAGACACTATCACCGCTCAGGCTTCAGTCAGATCAGAGGGGCAGCCACAGCCAGTAGCAGTTGCCCCTGTGGAAAAGAGGAAGACTAAGATCAAACCAGAGCAGCCAGTGAGTAATGATGGGGAAGCAGGGCCCTCTCAACCAGTAGGGAGGCCAAGGATTGAAATCACTACTGAGTCCCTGGGGTATGACAGTCTCCGTAATCTACGAAAAGACATTGTGCGACGGGGTCGTGAGCCTTTTACAACCTGGTTACTTCGGGTCTGGGACCTTATGGGTATGGGCGTGCAGCTGGATAGTATTGAGGCAAGGCAGCTGGGACCCTTGTCCCAGGACTCAGGGGTTGATCAGGTATTTGGAAGAGATGACGGGCCCCTGTCTCTCTGGGAACGGCTTTTAATAAGTGTAAGAGAGAGGTTTGTCAACAGGGAGAGAATGCAGGAGTATCATCATAGAAGACCATGGAAGACCCTTGAGGAGGGAATCCAACAGCTGAGGGAGGTGGCAATATTGGAGGTACTCTTTGGGAGGGATGGACAACATGATAATGACCCCGACAAGGTCAAGTGTACAGGACAAATGTTGTGGAATCTGGCAAAGCTAGGGCCCTCCCAATACACCATCTTCATTGCAACAATTAATGCTGATGACAACCGAGAGACAGTGCGTTCCATAGCCACCAAACTCAGGAATTGTGATAGTATGATCAGTGGCCCAATGCAGGCTCAGGTCTCTGCTGTGGTCAAAGACCTCAGAGAGGAGATGATGAGAGAGGTGAGGGAGGAGATGAGGTTGATGAGTGCAGCACCAGTGCGAGTCACAAGCCCCAAAGTCAGAGCCCAGCGCCCCCCAGCCAGGGAGAGAGGGTACACCCCACGATCTGAGCTGTGGTTCTTCCTGTGTGATCACGGAGAAGACATGAGGAAGTGGGATAGGAAACCCACTGCTGCCCTGGCAGCACGGGTACAGCAACTCAAGGAGGGAAATACTAACCGAGGCGGGGGGTCTACTAAAGTGAAGGTATCCTCAGCCTCCCGTGACCGAGATACCAGATATTACAGAAGAGAGGACGATCTCTTAGATCCCCTCGAGGGGACCTCTACCATGTACGCCCAAGAAAGAAATGACAACCAGAGCTAGAGGGGCCCTGCCTCTAGCCAAGAAGAGGCACGGGAAAACCGGGTCTTTTAGACAGTGTGGATCCGATGGCCTGGCACATCAGAACCACAAAAATATGAAGCGTTAGTTGATACTGGTGCACAGTGTACCTTAATTCCATCGAGACATGTGGGGGCAGAACCTGTTTCTATTGCCGGGGTGACAGGGGGATCACAGCAATTAACTTTGTTGGAAGCCGAGGTGAGCCTGACCGGGAAGGAGTGGCAGAAACACCCCATTGTGACTGGTCCAGAGGCCCCATGTATTCTGGGCATAGACTTCCTCCGGAATGGCTACTACAAAGACCCAAAGGGACTCAGGTGGGCTTTCGGAATAGCGGCTGTGGAGGCAGAGGGCATCAGGCAACTGAACACCTTGCCTGGACTATCGGAAAATCCAAATGCAGTGGGACTCCTGAGAGTAAAAGAGCAACAAGTGCCAATTGCCACCTCGACAGTGCACCGCCGGCAGTACCGGACGAATCGAGACGCCGTGATCCCCATCCACAAGATGATCCGCGACCTGGAAAGCCAAGGAGTGGTCAGTAAAGCCCACTCACCCTTCAACAGCCCCATCTGGCCTGTGCACAAGTCTGACGGGGAATGGAGATTGACTGTAGACTATCGTGGCTTGAATGAAGTGACTCCACCATTGAGTGCTGCTGTGCCAGACATGCTGGAGCTCCAGTACGAGCTGGAGTCCAAGGCAGCAAAATGGTATGCCACCATTGACATCGCCAATGCGTTCTTCTCCATCCCTCTGGCAGCGGAGTGCAGGCCTCAGTTCGCCTTCACCTGGAGGGGTGTGCAATATACCTGGAATCGGTTACCCCAGGGGTGGAGGCACAGCCCCACGATCTGCCATGGACTGATCCAGGCTGCACTGGAAAAGGGTGAGGCTCCAGAGCATCTCCAATACATCGATGACATCATTGTGTGGGGGAACACGGCAGCAGAAGTATTTGAGAAAGGAGAGAAGATCATCATGATCCTCCTGGAAGCCGGTTTTGCCATCAAGAAAAGCAAAGTCAAGGGACCTGCGAGAGATCCAGTTCTTGGGGGTAAAATGGCAAGATGGACGGCGCCAGATTCCCACGGAGGTCATCAATAAGATCACTGCGATGTCTCCGCCGACTAACAAAAAGGAAACTCAAGCTTTCCTAGGGGCCATAGGCTTTTGGAGGATGCACATTCCAGAGTACAGCCAGATTGTGAGCCCTCTCTACCTGGTCACCCGCAAGAAGAACGATTTTCACTGGGGCCCTGAACAGCAACAAGCGTTTGCCCAGATCAAGCAGGAGATCGCTCATGCGGTAGCGCTTGGCCCAGTAAGGACGGGACCAGAGGTGAGGAATGTGCTTTACTCTGCAGCAGGGAACAAGGGCTTGTCCTGGAGCCTTTGGCAGAAGGTGCCTGGAGAGACTCAAGGCCGACCGCTGGGATTCTGGAGCCGGAGTTACAGAGGGTCCGAAGCCAACTACACCCCCACAGAGAAGGAAATCTTGGCCGCCTATGAAGGAGTTCAAGCCACCTCCGAGGTAATTGGCACTGAAGCACAACTCCTCCTGGCACCTCGACTACCAGTGCTGGGGTGGATGTTCAAAGGAAAGGCTCCCTCTACCCACCACGCCACCGATGCCACATGGAGTAAGTGGATCGCACTTATCACACAGCGCGCCCGCATTGGAAATCCGAACCGCCCTGGGATCCTAGAAATAATTACGAACTGGCCAGAAGGTGAGAGTTTTGGTCTCACTGATGAAGAGGAGCAAGAACAAGTGACCCGGGCTGAGGAGGCTCCACCATATAATCAACTGCTAGATGAAGAAAAGTGCTACGCCCTTTTCACTGATGGTTCCTGTCGCATCATAGGGATGAACCGGAAGTGGAAAGCAGCTGTGTGGAGCCCCACACGACAGGTTGCAGAAGCCACTGAAGGAGAAGGTGGGTCGAGCCAATTTGCTGAACTCAAAGCTGTTCAGCTGGCCCTGGACATTGCTGAGAGAGAGAAGTGGCCAAAGCTCTATCTCTACACCGATTCGTGGATGGTAGCCAATGCTCTGTGGGGTTGGCTGGAAAGGTGGAAAAAGGCCAACTGGCAGCGTAGAGGAAAGCCAATCTGGGCAGCTGATGAATGGAAAGACATTGCCACTCGGGTAGAGAAGCTACCCGTAAAGGTCCGCCATGTAGACGCCCATGTCCCTAAGAGCCGAGCTAACGAAGAACACCAGAACAACAAGCAGGTAGATCACGCCGCAAAGATTGAGGTGGCACAGATAGATTTAGACTGGCAACACAAAGGGGAGCTGTTCCTAGCCCGATGGGCCCATGATGCCTCAGGCCACCAGGGCAGAGATGCCACCTATAAGTGGGCACGAGACCGAGGGGTGGACCTAACCATGGACAGTATCTCCCAGGTGATCCATGATTGTGAGACGTGCGCCGCGATCAAACAGGCCAAGCGGGTGAAGCCTCTATGGTATGGTGGACAGTGGTCCAAATACAAGTATGGAGAGGCTTGGCAGATTGATTACATCACACTGCCCCAGACCCGCCAAGGCAAGCGCTACGTTCTCACAATGGTAGAAGCCACCACAGGATGGCTGGAGACCTACCCTGTGCCTCATGCCACTGCCCGGAACACCATCCTGGGCCTCGAAAAACAGGTTCTTTGGAGACATGGTACCCCTGAGAGAATTGAATCCGACAATGGGACTCATTTCAAAAATAGCCTTATAAACACCTGGGCTAGGGAACATGGCATCGAGTGGGTGTACCATATCCCTTATCATGCACCAGCAGCTGGGAAAGTTGAACGGTACAATGGCCTGCTCAAAACCACCTTGAAAGCACTGGGTGGGGGGACGTTCAAGAACTGGGAGACTAATTTAGCAAAGGCCACATGGTTAGTGAACACCCGAGGTTCCTCCAGCCGGGCCGGGCCTGCCCACTCTGACCCCTTGCGAACAACAGATGGAGATAAAGTTCCAGTAGTACACATGAGAAGTATGCTGGGAAAGACTGTTTGGGTAAACTCTGCCTCAAGTAAAGACAATCCCATCCGGGGGGTTGTCTTTGCTCAGGGACCGGGCTGCACCTGGTGGGTGATGCAAAGGGATGGAGAGACCGGAAGCATACCTCAAGGAGATCTTGTTTTAGGGTGAACTACTTATGACACTGCGCTTGTATCTGTATCTGCATGTATGTATATACCTCGAAAGTTTAAATTTGATGTAAGGTGTTTGCATGAGAAAAAATTCGGGGTGGAGAATGTTGAAGGTTGGATCTAGTTCTTTTCCTCAGGAATTTTTCTCCCATGGGTTGCTAGGACACAAATGACTGGGTACTTAAGAGAAACAAAGCACAAGCCTTTCTCCGTGGCAGGGTGGGGCAAAATTGCCCCTCACGGAAGCAGAGCCTGGTAACGTGAGATTTGGAGAGACTGAAAAGCAAGGGCAGAGGGAAGTCACGCCCTCTTGCTCGGGACCCTCGGAGCGGGACGGTCAGAGCTGCTGTCTGCTGAACCCACGGCCCCCTGAGAAGCCAGCGTGGAGCTGCCGGTCTGTCTGCTGTAAGTCTCTACCTTCTGCCCCATCCGGAGCCGACCTGCCTGCTACCAGCCCGTTTTTCTCCGCTACATTGTAGCGGGGTTTTTCCCTGCACGTGGAGACCCCTTACCGTCCCAGCTCCCTGTGTCCGGGGATCCTGCTGTGGCACCAGCTGCCCCTCCCGAGGGTCTGTGGAGCAAGGGCTCTCCTCCATCCCTCCGTGCTTCGGGCAGTCGCCATTCGCCGTGTGCTACCTGAGCTCACGCCGGAGCGCCCCCTGCAGCCACCGGAGAATCACTGCACCCAGAGCGCCCCTGCAGGCTGTGACTGGAACTGCACCAAAGGGAAAGGTGCCTGAAGCCAAGCAGGCTGCCACTGAGTTTCTGGTTCTGTTTGTTGGTTAACGTTATAGTTGTTGTTATTTGTTATCCTTGTTTTAGATAGTAGTAAAAAACTGTTATTCCTATTCCCATATCTTTGCCTGAGAGCCTCTTGATTTCAAATTTATAATAATTCGGAGGGAGAGGGGTTACAGTTTCCCATTCCAAGGGAGGCTCCTGCCTTCCTTAACAGACACCTGTCCTTCAAACCAGGACAGGAAGGAAGGAACAAAGCTCTGGTATTTCAGGGATGAGAGGTGATCACCAGAGGCCAAGGCCAGCAACCGCTGGCAGGTTTTGTCTGGGAGAAACCCTTCATATAGGGATTTTATTAGGGGGAGTACCAATTTTGACCATGGGCACCAGGAGGAGAAGGACAGTTCTGTTCCAGAGGAAGGAAAACCCAGAGCTCCAGTGCTTCAGGGGCAGATGAGCAAGGGCCCTCAACATGCCAAGATCAGCCAGATCTATCAGATGGCCTCCAGGAGGCTCAGCCAGCCAGACCTGTTCCATGTTCCCTTGGTTCCATCAGGCCCCACAGTGTCACAATGTTCTCATTGGTTCTGAAGTGTTGCAGGTGCTGACTGACACCTTGCAGTGTCACAGTGGCTTCTTGGTTCCACAAAGCCCTCAAGTGTCACAGTGGCCCCTTGGCTCCCTGTGGCCCCGCTGTGTCACAATGGCTCCTCTGGGACACTCTGGGCTCCACAGTGTCACCATGGCCCCTTGGTTCCATGGGCACCCCTGAGTTCCACAATGGTCCCAATGAGCCCCGTGGTGCATTTGGTGCTGAGCCCTTGAACCTCAGGGCCTGAGAGGAGATTGCACAAACCTTTCCAGGAGCCAAAGGCAGAGGAAAAACCCAAAGGATCTCAAAGCATTGATGGGTCCCACTGAGGACCATCCCCAACACAGGCTCCTGACGGACTCCTTGGAGGAGAGAATTGGAGGCCAGGATTGCACAAAGCTCTCAGAGACTCAGTGTGGAAAGGAGAAAGGAAAGAACCTTAAGAAACTGAAGTAACTGCAGCATTAATGAGCCCCACTGAGTGTTGTTACTGACAGAGACTCTCAAGGGACTCGTTAGAGCAGAGAATTGGAGGCCAGGATTGCACAAAGCTCTCAGAGACTCCAAGGCAAAAGCAAAACCCAAAGTCCTTGGAAAAACCTGCAGTCCCTGGGAGCATTCAGGAGCCCCCAGGGCCATTCCTGACCAAGGCTCCCCAAGGACTCCTTCCAGCAGATCCCTGAGGCCCCTGGGATGTGGGGGGGATGCTGAGGGCAGGACAAGGGGGTGACAGTGGCCAGCCTTGCTGGGGCTGTGCCAGGAGACCCCAGGGCCTCAGGACAAGGTGTCTCCTCCCAGCCCTTGGTGGCACAGACCCTGCTGTGCCCCAGGGCACCAAGACTTGGCTTCTCTTTGTCCCCACCTGTCACCTCTGCCTCCAATTTCCTGCTCTAACTGGAACCTGGGGACACTTTCTCACTTGTGTCCTTCAGTGGGACCCATTAAAAGTTCAATAAACTTTGGAGTTTGATTGTGACTTGGAATTCTTGAGAGGTTTCCTAACAAACCATGGCTCTGCCTTGATTTCCCTCTGCTTTGGTGCAGTTCATCAGGAAGGTTTCCTGCTACAGTTATGGAGAAATATTTCAAAGAGTTTCTCAGAAATACACATTCCTATTTTAAAGGGTGTATTTTATTACTGAGTTTCCCCACTGCAAACAGACACACTCCTCAAGTGTGTGCTGAGCCCAAGGTGCCACCAAAGCCACTGCAGCCCTGGCCTGGGCCAGCTGTGAGGGTGGATCCTCATCCCAAGCTGCCCGGGGCCATGGCAAGGGGCTGTGGCCATGGACACTGCACTGACCCCACTGCTGGGTTTGGCTGCCAGGGACACCGTGAGGAGTTCAAGGTTCCCTGGGAACACTGGGGAGGACTGGGACAGACTGGGGGACACTGGGAACGCTGTGGGAGACACTGGGACACACTGGGAGTGATACTGGGGGATACTGGGACAAACTGGGGACACTGGGAACACTGTGGGGAAGACAGGGTGACACTGGGACACCCTGTGGATGACACTGGGGGGAACTGGGAGGGACTGGGAATTGACTGAGGTGTATTGGGAGGGCTTGGAGGGCCAGTGGGTGTGTACTGGGCTGTACTGGGAATGAACTGGGAATTAACTGGGGATGAACTGGAGTGGTTCAGTGGGCTGTTCCCGCCTCCGCAGGCCTCCCATTGGCCGAGGCTCCCGCCCGTCAGAGGGAGCAGCCAATCAGCTCCAGGGACCTGTGCCTCGGGGGCGGTGCCTCGATCCAGCACCGTTTTTTTGCCTACAACTCCCGTCATGCCCCGCGGCCCATTAAAGCACCACTGGAGCCGGGACTACAACTCCCGTCATGCCCCGCGCCCCACAGATTCCCCCGGTATCCGCCCCCATTTGCCCCATAAGTGTCCCCCAGACCCTCCAGGATCCCTCAGTGCCCCTCAGTGCCCACCCGGGATCCCCCAAAAGCGTCCCCAGACCCCCAGGTGCTCCCAACCCCACAGATGCCCGTTACAGCCACTCCTGGGACTTCATGTCCTCTCATCCCCCGCGGCCCTACAGCCCCTCATAACACAGTTCCGCGCCGAAAACTCGGGTCACGCCCCTCGCCCTAAAGAGCCCGGTTAGAGCTCCCCAAGTTTCCCCCAAGGGATCCCGGAACGTGTTCGTTCCCACCGAGGAGCTGAAGTCGCGGCTCGGACGCAGAAGTGTCCCCCAAGGGCCTTCCCGGACCCCAAACGCCCCGTTCGAGCCGCTTCCGGGACTACAGTTCCCATCATGCTCCGGGGCTCCCGTAGAGCTCCATTACAGCCGTGACTCCATCTCCCGTCATGCCCCGCGGCACACAGAGCGCTACTGTAGCAGCACTTCCAACTCCCGTGATGCTCCGCGGCGCTGTTGACCCGTATTCTACCCGCGCCTACAACTCCCATGATGCCCCGCGGCGCAGAGAGCCCCGTCAGAGCCCCCAAGGGCCCGCCCGGACCCCGCAGGGCCCCAAATTCCCCTCCCTGACCTCCAAGGGCCCCCCTGGACCCTCAAGGGCCGCTCCCAACCCCAGACTTTCCCTCAGGATCCCTGAGTGCCCCCCAGTGCCCACTCGGCCCCCCAAGTGTCCTCCAGACCCTCAAGGAACCTCTAAATTCCCTCCCCAGACCCAAAACTGCCCCAAATGTGTCCCAGAAATGTCTCCATGGGCCCCGACGGGCACTCCTTGACCCTGTCTGAGAAAAAGATGGTAAAAAAGATTGCAAAAGGTCTCAAAGTAGGACTAATTAGCATAAAGAGGGAGAACTCAATAAGCAATACAGGTTAATTAATTAATGAAGGGAATCACATTACTTAGAACCAGTGAACATGAAATTCTTTTGTTCCAGAAAATGTATGGATTTGTGTTTAAATATAAAAATTGGGTAATAAAATAGAAAACAATATCCTTATAAATATGAAGTAATTAAAACTAATGAATGTAATAATTCAATAATAAAAATTAAGAATAACTTACATTAGTAATTAGTAAAGAGAAAATACATAAATGTTCTTGGGTATTTTGTGCTGTCAGTGCCAGGTGGGCGATGTCAGACATGGTGAGGTTGGGGCTGAGGAGCAGCTTGTCCAAACAGGGTCAGCCTGCAAGGGGCTCATTCTTCTCTGTGCCCACACCTCCTAAGGACACATTCAGCATCAACATCACATGGGGAATGCCCCTGTCACCTCTTTGAGAACTGGAAAATAAAACTATTCTATTAAAAAACAAAAAGTCATGAGGTGCACGGTGGATTTGGGGCTGAGTGCAGGAGCCTCAGGCACTGAGAGAAGGATGAAGAAGCTGCTCAAGGAGTCAGAAGCAAAACTCCAAGTGCCTTGCAGCATCAATGGGCCCCAGTGAGGGCAGGGAGTGGCAAAGGCTGCGCAGGGAGTGGTGAGAGCAGATCCTTGAGGCCAGGATTGCAGGGAGCCAAAGGCTGTGAGCAGGGAAGGGCAATGCTGAGAAAGGCCTGGCTTGGCTGGAGGAAGCAGAAAGGCCAAGGCCTGAGGCCAGGCCTGGCACAGCAGGGCCTGTCCCTCCCGGGTGCCTCGGGGCTGTTTGTGGGGCAGGGGGATGGGAGGGGCAGCAAGGACAAATGGCATCAACCTGGGTGACACTGCAGATCCTCCTGGAACCAAGGGCCAGTGGGACACAGCAGGGCCTCATGGAAACAAGAGGCCATTGTGAGCCTGCAGGGCTGCAACAGCCCAGAACACTCCAATGCTGGGGGAACCAAAGATTCCTTTACTGGAGTTTGGTGCACAGGAGAAACACCAACCAGATATTCTAAAGAATGACACAGAATTTTACTGACAAAATACAGAAAATCAAGGAACTTAGGCAAAGGATTTAATACAGCATCTAGTTCAACATAAAACTCTTATCATAGCAGAAACTTCATTCAATTAACTCATTTACCTAAAAACTGTTAAAATCTTAAGTTGTTACATTACCCAAAAATGTTCCAGGTAAATAGGAGAGGAAAGAGAGGCTGAGAGACAGAAGGACAGACAATGTCTAGAAAGACACACACACAGCTACCAACTGCTCGGGTTCCAGCGTGGGTGAGACACAAACCCCAGGAGAAGGCAGGGACCAGACCATGGGCTGACCTCGTGCTCCATCTTTGAAGCCCCTGGGCCTTTGTGGGGCTCCCCCCAGGTGGGACTTGTGATTGCTGGGGCAGTCAGAGCCTGGGTTAGCACTGCCCTGGTGTGACTGATTGACAGCTCATCCCAAGGTGTCTCGGGACATTGATCTCATCCAGCCTCTGACAGCGACCATGGTGACACTGTGGAACCTCATGGAACCATGGGTCAGGTGTGACAATGCAGATCCAAGGACACTGTGGTGACACCGTGGAACCTCATGAACCCAAGGGGACATTGTGACACTGTGACACTGTGGGGCCTCATGGAACTGAGGAGTCCATTGTGAGTGATAGGGAAGATGTCTTTAGGGACAATTCCATGGGTGAAGGTGTGGGTGTTAACATCTTTGAAATGGATCTTAATGTCTCTATCAACTTCAAGCAACAGGTTTATTACAGAAACAGACAAGTGGGTCTGCACAAGCCTGAGTTTATGAATTTTGGGGTAAAATGACAGGTTCAAGGGGGGATATGGGGTAAACAGTTTGGGAAGGCTGTACGTCCCTAGTACCTCTGGCAATGTGGAAAGGAAAGGGACAATGTGCAGCCGGGAGTTTGGGATAAAAGGAGGCTGCACCCTCTGAAACCCCAAGAGAGAAAACCCCGTGGACGTGTGCCCCAGTGGACTCTCTCCCTTTATTTGAATAAAGTTTCAGGACTCCTCTGTCTCCTTTATGGACACTGGCTTTTCATAGCGTGATTTTCCATCCATGACACTGTGGAACCTCACGGAACCAAGGGCCCATTGTGACACATCAAGGCCTCGTTGGAACAAAGGAACCATTGCTGACAGTACAGAAACTCCTGGAACCAAGGGCCCATTGTGACACTGCAGATGCAAGGATACCATGGTGACACTATGGAACCTCATGGAACCAAAGAGACCATTGTGAGACTCTGGTGCCTCATGGAATCATGGAGACCATTGTGAAACTCAGGGGCCCCATGGAACCAAGGGTCAATGATGAAACTGTGGGACCCATGGAACCAAGGAGCCATTGTGACACAGCAGGGACTCATGGAGCCAAGGGGCCATTGTGACACTAAAGAAATAAGGAGAACATTGTGACACTACAGGACATAATGGAATCAAAGGAGACCATTGTGACACTGTGGGGCCCCATGGAACCAAGGGAACATGGAACAGGCCTGGCTGGATTGGCCTCGTGGGGATCACCTTAAAGGTCAGTCTGACCTTGGCACTTGGAGGGCCACTGTCGCTGAAGCACTGGGCTCTGGGCTTTCCTTCCTATGGAAGAGAATTGTCCTTCTCCTCCAGGGGACCATGGACAAAAGTGGGATTCCTCCTCCAAATTTCTTTTTATGCAAAGACTGTTCCCAGATGAAATCTGCCAGGACACACAGATCTGGCTGGCTTGGCCTCCCAGGGGCCACCTCTCATCTGCCTTTGAAACACTGGGACCATGTGCTTTTCTTTCCTATGGGAGAAAGCCTTTCACATCCAGGTGCCCATGGCCAAAATTGGGAATCTGCCTTCAAATTTCCCTATATCCAGCGATTGCCCCCAGAAGAAAGGTGCCAGGAGAGACAGGTCTGGCTGCCTTGGCCCATTGTGGCCTCCTCTCATCTTCTTCTCAAACACTTGGACTTTGAGCTTTTCTTTCCTATGGGATAAAAGCATCCATCTCAACCAGGCGCCCATGGCCCGAATAGGGATTCCACCTTCAAAACTCTGCACATCCATGGATTGCTCCCAAGTGAAAGCTGCCAGGACAGACAGGTCTGGCTGCCCTTGGCTTCTGGGGGCTGCCTCTCACCTGCTTTTGAAACACCAAAGTTTGGTGCTTTCCTTCCCAATGGAAAAGAAACAACCTTCATATCAACACAGAAATGGCCTAAATTGGGATCCCACCTCCAAAATTCCCTATTTCCAAGGGTTGATTTAAGACAAAAGCATCCGGGACAGAGAAGTCTGGCTGGCCTTGGCCTCTGATACTCACCTTTCATCTGCCCCTGAAACCTTGGTGTTCCATGCTTTCATTCCTATGGAAAAAAACCATCCTCCTCTTGCAAGTGTCCATATCCAAAATTCCTGTTGTGCCTCTAAAATTCCCTGTATCTGGGGATTGCTCCCAGATGAAATCTGCCAGTACCATCTAGTCTGGCTGGTCTTGCCCTCTGGTGACTGCCCCTCATCTGCCCCTGCAACACTGGGGCTTGGATTCTTCCTTCCTATAGAGACCATGATGACACTGTAGGGCCTCGTGGAGCCAAGGGGTCATTGTGGCTCTGTGGGGCCGCATGGTGCCAAGGGGCCAGTGTGGAGCAGCAGGGCTTTGTGGAACCAAGAGGCCACTGTTGCATTACAGGGCCTGGTGGAACCAAAGGGCCATTGTGATCCTGCAGGGCACCGTGGATCCATGGAGACCATTGTGACATTGCAAGGCCCCATGGAATCATGGAGACCATTGTGAAACTTTGGGGCCTTCTGGAAGCCAGGGTCCATTGTGGCACTACAGAAGCAAGGACACTGAAACCTAAGGAACATGGAACAGGCCTGGCTGGCTTGGCTTCTGAGGGGCCACCTGACAGGTTAGCTGAGCTTGGCCTGTTGAGGGCTGCTGCTCATCTGCCCCTGGAGCACTGGGGCTTTGTGCTTTCCTTCCCATGCAAAAGTACTGTCATTCTCCTCCTGGTGCCCATGGTCAAAATTGCTACTCCTCCTAAAGAATTCTCTATATGAAGGGTTTCTCCCAGACAAAACCTCCCAGCTCTTGCTGGCCTTGGCCTCTGGTGGTCACCTCTCATCTGCCCCTGAAATACCAGAGCTTTCTTCCTTCCTTCCTATGGAAAAGAACCCTCCTTCTCCTCCAGAGGCCATGGCCAAAATTGGGATTCTACCTCCCAAAATTCCACTTATCCAAGGATTTCTCCCAGCCAAAAGCTGCCAGGACAGACAGCTCTGGCTGGCCTTGGCCCTCTCTGGCTATCACTTACCTGCTTCTGAAACACTGGGGCTCTGCTTTCCTTCCTATGGAAAAGAGCCATCCTTCTTCTCCAGGTGCCTGTGGGCAAAATAGGAATTTGCCGTCCAAAATTCCATCTGTCCAAGGATTGCTGTCAGACAAAAGCTGCTACAAGACACAGGTCTAGGGGGCCTTGTCCTCTGCTCAGTTTCTTAGACTATGAGCAGAAGGCCATTTCTTTCCCAGAGGAAGGAAAGCCCAGAGCCCCAGTGTTTCAGGCCAGGTAAGAGGCAGGCCCCAGAGGCCAAGGCCAGCCAGAGCTGTCTGTCCTGGCAACTTTTGTCTTTGAGAAACCCTTGCATATAGGGAATTTTGGAGGAGTAGTACCAGTTTTGGCCATGGATGCCTGGGCAGGAGGGATGGTTCTTTTCCATAGGAAGGAAAGCCCAGAGCCCCAGTGTTTGAAGGCAGGTGAGAGATGGCTCTCAGGAAGCCAAGGGCAGCCAAACTTGTTGGTAAGGGCAGCTTTTGTCCAGAAGCACTCCTTGGATACAGGGAATTTTGGAGTCACATTCCCATTTTGGCCATGGGCACTTGGAGGAGAAGGACAGTTCTTTTCCATTTGGAGGAAAGCCCAGAGCCCCAGTGTTTCAGGGGCACATGGGAAGAGACCCTCGACATGCCAGGGTCAGTTGAGCCAGTCAGGCCAAGCCAACCAGACCTGTTACCTGTTCCCTTGGATCCATGGGGCCCTGTGGTGTCACAATGGTAGTGTCATATTGGATCCTTGGTTCCACATGGCCCCGCTGTGTCACACTGGCCCCTTGTTTCCATGGGGTGCCAGAGTGTCACAATGGCCCCTTGCTTCCATGGGGCCGCAGAGTGTCACAATGGTCTCCATGATTCCATGAGGTCCTGCAGTATCACAATGGTCTCCTTGGTTCAATGGTGCCACTCAGTGCCACCATTGCCTCTTGGCCTGACAAGAACCAACAGTGTAACAGTGGCGCCTTGCTTCCATGGTGCTGCAAAGTGTCACAATGACCCCTTGGTTCAATGAGGCCTGTAGTGTCACAATGGTCTCCATGATTCCACAAGGCCCTGCAGTGTCACAACAGACCACTGGATCCATGTGACCCCACAGTGTCACAAAGGCCCCTTTGTTCCATTGAGCCCTACAATGTCACAATGGTCCCCTTGTTCCATGAGGCCCTGCTGTGCCACAATGGCCCTTTGGTTCCACGAGGCCTCAGTGTCACAATGGCCTTGGTTCCATGATGTCCTGTAGTGTAACAACTGTCTCCTTGGTTCCATAGTGTCAGAGCGGACCCTTCATCCCATGGAGCCCCTCACTGTCACTGTGGTCCCCTTGATTCCATGAGGCCCTGCCATGCTACAATGGCCCCTTGCTTCCAGTGAGTCCCAAGGTGTCCCAGGAGTAGCTGTTGTTCCATGAATCCCTGCAATTTCACAATTGATGTTTGATTCCATGAAGCCCCACAGTGTCACAATGGACCCTTGGTTCTATGAGGCCTTGATGTGTCACAATGGACTTCTCCTTCCATGAGGTTTCATACTGTCAACAACGTTCTCCTTGGATCTGCAGTGTCACAATGGTCCATCAGTTCCATGTGTCACAACGGCTCTTTGGCTCCATCAGGTTCTGCTGTGTCACAATGGACCCTTTGTTCCATGAGGTTCCACAGTGCCACAGTTGTCTCCTCGGTTCTGTAAGGTTCTGTAACCAAATCTCTGAAACATCAGAATAAGTTTCCTTAATACTAGTTTGGTGTGTAAGAGGGTGTCATTTATACAGGACTGAGCTCCAGTAGGGGATAACCCCTAACCTTAGGTGGACACATGATTCTACAATTGTGATGCTTATAAACAGTCACAACATGACTATTACAATTTCTCTGTTACCATAAAATCCATCCCAAGTTCCCAAATTCAGTCCTTGTTTTTTCTATCACCGCACTCTTGTGCCAGATGACCTCTTCACTTTCAACTGTCCTGACTGAGAGGGCAGCCTATGTATGACTGGTTTTTCTCCTAAAAGTTCACAGGCACAGTAAAAATTGAAATAACCCATCATGCATCAAGGCCAAGGCTTTGTGTGGCCAGGCAGAGGCAGTCAGGACGCAGAGCTGTCAGCAAAGGAAGGGGCCAGCCAGGTGGGGCAGCCAGGGCATGAGGACAGCCTGCAGGGACAGAGGCGCAGGGCAGGGACACCGTAGCACAGCCTGGGCTGCAGAGGCCACAGGCATGGGCAGCAGCTGCAAGGCCCGGACAGAGGCAACTCCTGCAGCACTTTGGCCATGGCTGCTGGCCCTGGGCGTGAGGCATGAGGAGGAGACAAGTGAGCCTTGCTGTGCTGGGGCCTCATTGCCTCCTTGGCCCTGCTCAGCAGCCTGGCAGGGGCCGCCCCATGGTGCTGCCCTTGCCATTGCACATGCCCACATGGCAGTGGCCCGGGAAGAGGCCTGAGCAATGAGGGAGGGACAGGATGTGCCTTGCCAGGGGCTGGGGCTCAGGCCTTGGCCCTTTGCATTGCTGAAACACATCCAGCTTTGCTCAGCATCACAGACACCTTTGCCTTGTTTGTCCCCAGCTGTCATCACTGCCTCCAGTGTTCTGCTCTAACTGGAACCTGGGGACACTTTCTCCATTGTGTCTCTCAGTGGGACCCATTAAAACTTCAAGAAACTTGAGAATTCAATTCTAACTTTGAATTCTTGAGAGGTTTCTTCAAGTCCCTCTCAGGGACTGATGTTCAGGGACTCAGCACCAAAGCCCCAAGAGGGTCATTAAAGTCCTTGTGCTGTGTCTGTGCTGCTGAGCTGGGCCGGGCTCCTGGTACAGAGGCAGCTCCTGGCAACCAAGAAGAGCTTCAAAAAGCCATTTCTCCTGAGGAGCAGCTCCTCTCCCAGCCCAGCAGGGCTGAGGGCTCTGCCTGCAGGCACCTGACAGGAGTGAAACACACAGAGGCTGAAAGCGACTGGAAGGACAATTCAGAGCTTATTCATGGAGAAATCTTCACCACTGGTGACACAGTCAGTCTCTGGCTGCAGGGATCTTGTAAAGCTGCCCCAGGACACGACTGCTGTGAGTGTAAGGATGGCTGTGCTGCCGTTTGTGGTTTGGGCGAGGATGTGGTGCAGAGCGGGGCTGCCCTGGGCACCGTCAGAGGGACAGGGCAGGACGGCTCCTGCTGCCAGGGACGGCTGCAGGGACAGCTGAAGGTGGGGCTGCAGCCAGGGCTGCCCAGGGCTGTCCTGCACAGCAGCTCCTGCAGCCCTCAGGGCTCTTGGCCAGCCCAGGCCATCTGCCAGCTGCCTGGCAGCTCCCCATGGCCCGTGGAGGGGAGCTGTGGGTGCAAGGAGTGACTCCTGCCCAGGGCAGGTGCTGCTGCTGTGCAGAGGCTGCTGTGTGGGCCAGGGCTGCTCAGAGCTCCAGCTCATGCCCAGGCCATTTCTGTGGGCACTTTTCAGGAGCACATTCAGGCCAGGGCTTTCCTGCTCGACTCTCTGCTTTCCTCAATCTGTGCTCCCACTTTTCCCTGCCTCAGCTTGGTGGCAATGGAAACTCAGCTGTGCAGGGCAGAGCAGGGGTTGAGGCTCTTAAACCATCATGCTGAGGATTTGTGAAATGTCAGGAAACCCATCCCCCATTCCCATGATCCCACTGCTGCAGAGCAGGGCTGACCCCTTGGTGTCCATGGGCAGGGCTCCTGCTCGTCAAAGCAAAGGGGCCAGATCCCAGTAGAGCTCCAGGATCTGAAGAGACTGAAGGAAGGACTTTGAGAAAAGGAATATTGGGTGGCTCAGAGCAGCACAGGAAGGGCTGGGAGAAAGGGCTTGGACATTGCTCAGGAAAGTCTCCCCTGACTTGTCACTGTCTCCTCCTTGAACAGGTGCCCATGGCCAGAGACAGCAAATGTCCAACAGCAGCTCCATCAGCCACTTCCTCCTGCTGCCATTGGCAGACACGCGGCAGCTGCAGCTCCTGCACTTCTGCCTCTTCCTGGCCATCTCCCTGGCTGCCCTCCTGGGCAACGGCCTCATCATCAGCGCCGTAGCCTGCGGCCACCACCTGCACACCCCCATGTTCTTCTTCCTGCTCAACCTGGCCCTCAGCGACCTGGGCTCCATCTGCACCACTGTCCCCAAAGCCATGCACAATTCCCTCTGGGACACCAGCACCATCTCCTACTCAGGGTGTGCTGCACAGATGTTTTTCTGTCTGTTCTTCATTGGAACAGAGTATTTCCTCCTGACCATCATGTGCTATGACCGCTACGTGTCCATCTGCAAACCCCTGCACTACGGGACCCTCCTGGGCAGCAGAGCTTGTGCCCACATGGCAGCAGCTGCCTGGGCCAGTGCCTTTCTCAATGCTCTGCTGCACACGGCCAATACATTTTCCCTGCCCCTGTGCCAGGGCAATGCCCTGGGCCAGTTCTTCTGTGAAATCCCACACATCCTCAAGCTCTCCTGTTCACACTCCTACCTCAGGGAACTTGGGCTTATTGTGATGAGTGCTTTTCTATTTTTTGGTTGTTTTGTGTTCATAGTTTTCTCCTATGTGCAGATCTTCAGGGCTGTGCTGAGGATCCCCTCTGAGCAGGGACGGCACAAAGCCTTTTCCACGTGCCTCCCTCACCTGGCCGTAGTCTCCCTGTTTCTCAGCACAGTCATGTTTGCCTACCTGAAGCCCCCCTCCATCTCCTCCCCATCCCTGGATGTGGCACTGTCTGTTCTGTACTCAGTGGTGCCTCCAGCTCTGAACCCCTTCATCTACAGCCTGAGGAACCAGGAGCTCAAGGATGCCCTGAGGAAAAGAATGCATGAAGGATGCTTTTCAGCAGCCACAGACTGCCTGCTTTCTTCTTTCCACTTCCACTGCATGCTGTGACAGACCAATTTTGTCCATCTTAGATTCTTCCTATGTTTTCCCACCTGATATTGTTGTCTCAAAACAAATGTCATTATTTTTTTGCTCCTATGCACATACCTCCTCATCCTGTGTGACGAAGAGCTGCTGTGGGCACCACGGCACAGGGGCCGTTCCCAGCCGCAATGCTCCTGTCCTGGGCTGGGCTGCACAGGGGCTGTGCCACCATGGCTGGGCCAGCACAGGGCCACAAAGGGGCCACGGAGCCGCTGCCGGGGCTGACAGCAAGGCCAGGGACACACAAGGAATTGCTGGGCATGGCCTGTGCTGGGCAGGGCTGGCTGTGGCAAAGGCAGAGCTCAGCTGGCCTTGGTGGCTGCAGGGAAAGTCAAGAGGCCAAAGAGCCTCCATGGCTGTGCTGGAGAGCAAGGCTGGAGGAGGGAAATGCAGGGCTGCTGTGGGATGGGGAGGGGGATTGAATTCCAGCAGACTCTGATGTGGGGCTGAGGGACTCAAGGGCTTCTTGGCCTGAGCCTTTCCTGGAAAGGTCTCTCAGTCCTCTGAGCTCAGGAAGGGCTTCAGGGAGGAGGACAGCTCATCTTGGCAGGAATCTGATGGAATCCCATTGTGACAAATTCCAGTGCCTGCCCCTGCAGGGGACCCCCCCTGGCCATGGCCCAGGCTGGAGCTGCCTGGCTGGGAGCAGCCCTGGCAGAAACCTCTTGGTGGGCAGGAGCTGGGCAGGAGGCAGCCGAGTGCCCTGGCAGTGAGGGAGGCCAGGAGCAGCCTGGGCTGTGTGACCAGGACATCAAGGACCTGCATTATCCAGGTCACTGTGGCTGAGCAAAACTGAGGAAAGAGCTGTGAGATTTCTTACAATTTTCAGTAAATCAGATCTTTTCCCACCTATGACTCACCACTTTAGAGGCTCAAGGACCCCCAGAACCCCGGGACAGGGGGAGCAGTGTGTGCAGGGGACTCAGTCTCCACTGCTCACCCTGGAGTCATTGGCAGCGATGCTCAGCACCTTGGCAGAACCCCCCAGATGATCATGGTGATGGTGCCAAGAACAGAACAAAGACCTGGAACACATCCATGCAGACTGCACCCTTCATCCTGCCCTGTGCCACTCGGAGCTAGGTGTGGCTGCTGGGGATCCCCTGGACCCCTGTGATCCCCCCTCAGGCTCCCTCACTCAGTATGGTGGTGTAGAAGGTGCAGATGACCCCAGTGGAGTGCAGGGGTGCCCAGATGTCCAGCTCGATCACTAGAGGGGAAGGGGAGGTGCTGAACACAGCCCCGGGGAGAAATGTCACCTGATGTGGGACAGGGCTGGAGGTGGCTGGGGGTGCCCCGGGGCTGTCCCTGCTGTGCTGCAGCCCCCAGGCCTTGGATAGGTCCCTGCTGAGCATCTGCATCCAGGTGAGACCCCCACGGCACCCCCAGGGGGTTTGGGGGAGAGGGACCAAGCAGGGTCTCATCCTGGGAGGGAAACACAGCCCTGGCACCGTGGGGACGGTGACAAGGGCATGGTGACACAGGGACAATGACACAGGAACGGTGACACACGGATGGTGACACGGGCACGGTGACATGGGGAATGTAAGAGGAGACGGTGACATGGGAACGGTGACACAGGGACAGTGACACGAGAACGGTGACATGGGGAGGGTGACACGGGGACGGGCACGGCCCTGGGGCTGCTGCGGGCACCCACAGGAAGGGCAAGAGGGGTTTGGGGGCTCCCGGGGGTCCCTGCCCCCCTGAGCCCAGCAGTCACTCCACAGCCACGCTCCAGCCAGGATTCCAAGTGGTGCCAGGGCTGCCGGGACAAGGACAGACACTTGTGGCTGTCGGGGGTGGTGCGGAGGTTCTGCAGCCTGTGGGAGCTGCTGGGCACCTCCGGGCAGTGGGGGTTGCAGGCGCAGGGGCCCAAATGCACCTGGAGGTCACCTGCTCATCCTGCCCCAAAGGTGACACCAGGGGATGTTCCAGAGAGGGGGCTGTGAGGTGACACAGTGGCTGTGATGTCATAGGGTGGCTGTGTGATTTCCCAGAGGGAGCTGAGTAATAGAGGTACCTCTGTGGCTGAGTGTGACAGAGGAAAGGAGCAGGAGTGATGTCAGAAAGGGGCTGTGTGACATCACACAATGGGTTGTGTGAGGTCACAGGGTGGGCTATGACATCGCAGAGTGGAATATGTGATGTCATCGAGCAGCTACAACATCACAGAGGAGGCTGTGTGACATCACAGAGTGGCTTTGTGACATCAGAGAGCAGGCTTTGACATCACAGGGTAGCTGTACGATATCACAGGGTGAGTTGTGATATCACAGGTTGGTGATGTGACATCATAGAGCCAGCTGTGACATCACAGGGTGGGCTGTGACATTACAAAGCAGGCTATGACATCACAGAGAAGGCTCTGGCATCATAGAGGGGGGCAGTGTGACATCACAGAGTGAGCTGTGATGTCAGAGAGTGGGCTGTGATGTTACAGGGCAGCTGCGTGACATCACAAAGCAGACTTTGACATGACACGAGTGTGACATCACAGGGTGGGCTGTGACATTGCAGAGCATGTTGTGACATCACAGAGGGGCTGTGTGAGGTCACTGGGTTGGGTCACTCTGCCCTGCCCTCCCCTCACATTTTCTACCCCCAGAGAAGTCTCCCCTGCTGCCCATGCAGAGCAGGGTCCCCTGTCCCCCTGGGTCCCTTCTGTCCCCCAGCACTGCAGCCTCCCCCACAGGATGTTCCATAAATCAACTCTCGGAGCCTGAAATGGGGACAAGAGGCCAGGGCTGTGTGACCAGGACATCAAGGACATGGATTATCCAGGTCACTGGGGCCTGGTTTGGGTTCCCCAGGGCAGGAAAGATGTCTGGCAGCTGGAGCAGGGTTAGGGAAGGGCCTCCACGGTGGGGCTGGAGCCCTTTGGCTGTGAGGAGAGGCTGAGTGAGCTGGGCTTGTCCAGCCTGGGGAAGGGAAGGCTGAGGGGCTCCTCATCCCAGCCTGGCAGTGCCACCGAGGACGTGATTGAGAACACAGAGCCAGGCTCGTCACCTCTGTGTCTCAGGCAGCTCCTTTGGCAAGGAAAGCAGGTGGGAGTTGGTGCTAAGGAGCTGAAAGCTGCAGGCACAGCCTGGAGTGGAGGAAGCTCAGATTTGAAAAAGCTGCTCTGAGTCCTGGGGGTTGGAGGGGGGCAGATAGTGGGGAGAGGGGGAAGGAAAAAATATGAATGGTCTTGATTTCATATCACTTCAGACTGCATTAGGAGATGCTTGGGGTCAATATCAGCTGAGGATTGCTGATATCAGTCTATAAATAGGAAAATAAAGGAAAATAAAACACGACAAAGTAATTCTCTCTCCATTGCTATCAGTACAGTAAATTCATTTTGAATACACTTCTGAAATCTGTCTAATTAACCACAAAAGAATTGAAGACTAGAATTATTCCAAGGGGCTTGTCTTGTTTGGGTGTTTTGAACAAATGTTATCAGCTTTTGTCAATGAATTTCTCAACTGAAGAGCTCAAGAAAGAACAAGCCCGTGGAAAAGTAAAATTCATCAGCAACCTCCAAGTTGCTGAGGATCCATGCAGGAATGAACAGAAATGGGCAGAGCTTTGTGGCTTCCCCAGCTCCGGGATGGGCCCTGGGCCTGGAGCAGGAACAGCTCTTGAGGGCCACAAGGCCGCGGCTGCTGTGCTGGCCTGGGGAGATGGGATGGCAGCAGGGGCTGCAGAGCTCTCAGCATCTCCTGCAGAGGAGAGCAGGGCACACAGGGAGCCTCCTTTTCCTTTGGCCAGGCCCATGGTTCCCCCATGGCTGGGGCTGAGTCCTGTGTGAGCTGCAGCTGCTGCTGTGCCCTTGAGAGGGGCTGAGGCCGTGGGGCCACTGCCCAGAGCAGCCTGGCCTGAGCAGAGCTGTGGGGCCAGAGGCGGCCAAGCTGTGCTGGGGAGAGGCCCTTGGTGCTGCACAGAGCTCAGGGCAGCTGGCAGAGCTTGCAGGGAGCAGGGCTGGGCTGAGAGAAGCTGCCAGAGCAAGGCATCAGTGTCCATCTCAGCCTGGCTGAGCGTGCAGGGGCAGGACTCAGGCCAGGGCTGCTGGGGCAAGGCCAGGGCCTGTGCAAGGCATTGCAAACAGGCAAGGGGCCCAGAGAGGAGGCTGCTCTGTGCCCTTGGTGGCATGCACAGAGCAGGGAGGGGGCCCAGGACATTTGTCAGCCTCTGTTTGCAGCCCTTGGCAGCCCTGGCTGCTGAGCCCAGGTTTGGGCTGAGTTTGGCTGTGGCCCAGCTCCATCCTCCTGCGGGGCTCAGGGCCTGTTGCCGGCAATGGCCAGCCCTGCCCGGCCTCTCTGCTGGCCCAGAGGCCGGCAGAGCCCGGGGCAGGGCTGTCTGTGCAGCCCCACAGGTGCCCCGGGCTCTGCAGGAGCTGGCAGAGGCTGCCCAGCAGGGAGGCCATGGGGCACAGAGCCCCAAGGCTGCTGTGGGCACCACGGCACAGGGGCCGTTCCCAGCCGCAATGCTCCTGTCCTGGGCTGGGCTGCACAGGGGCTGTGCCACCATGGCTGGGCCAGCACAGGGCCACAAAGGGGCCACGGAGCCGCTGCCGGGGCTGACAGCAAGGCCAGGGACACACAAGGAATTGCTGGGCATGGCCTGTGCTGGGCAGGGCTGGCTGTGGCAAAGGCAGAGCTCAGCTGGCCTTGGTGGCTGCAGGGAAAGTCAAGAGGCCAAAGAGCCTCCATGGCTGTGCTGGAGAGCAAGGCTGGAGGAGGGAAATGCAGGGCTGCTGTGGGATGGGGAGGGGGATTGAATTCCAGCAGACTCTGATGTGAAGTTTAGGGAGAAGATAAACTTTACAAGTCTCAAAGTGGCTCATGTTACAAACCATGATTAAAAACCATCTCCATGTGGTGAGCTCATAAAATGCTTGTTCTTCACATCCCACTGGCCCATGGAACTGCACAATGCCCATTGTGTATGAAGGAGAATTGGAAAGCGACCAACTCCAGGTGTGCCAACTTTTAACAGTGCACCGGGCAGTCGGGTGTGACTCTGGCATCACCAACCACCAGGGACCACCAAGGAGACTCCCACGACAGAAGAACACATCCGTGAAGGGAAGGGAGAATATGTAAATGATTTGAAGGAAATTATTATCATATGTATGTTTATTCTGTGACAATCACTGAATATTTATATTAAATCCAGTCTGTAAACAGGAACCTTGCTGTACTCGGCAAGCACAGCTTTGGGAGGAGCCATCCCCTTGTTCATGTGGCTGAATAAAGAAGTCTGCTTCTTCATGCTCCCTCCATGTCAAGCAGTTTATTTTATTTTTACTGATGTTTGGTAACAGTGTCACAATGATCCCTTGGTTCCATGATGCCCCAAAGTGTCACAATGATTGCCTTGGTTCCATGGAAGCGCAAATTGTCACCACGACCCCTTGGTTCCATGATGCCCCACAGTGTCACAATGATTTCCTTGTCTCTGTAGTGTCACAATTGGACTCCTGGTTACATGAGACCCCAAAGTGTCACAATGGATCCTTGTTTCCATAAGGTCTCACTTTATCACAATATTCTCATCAGTTCAATAAGGCCCCACATGGTCTGCTTGGCTCTGCAGTTTAAAATGGTCCTTGGTTCCTTGAGGCCCTGCAGTGCCACACTGGCTCTTGCTTATACAAGACCCCACAGTGCCACAATGATCCCCCTGCCTTCACAAGGCCCTGAAGTGTCATAATGGTCTCCATGGTTCCATGAGGCCCTGAAGTCTCACAATGGCCCCTTGGTTCTATGGAGTCCCAGAGTGTCACACTGGTCTCTTTGGTTCTGTGGGGCCCTGGAATGTCCCAATGGTCTCCTTTGTTTTGGACTACCACAATGGACCCTTGGTTACACGAGGCCCCAAGGAGTCACAATGGACTGTTGGTTCTATGGGGATCAGCAATGTCACAATGGTATCCTTGGTTCCCCACTGTCACAATGGGCTGTGGATTTCATGATGCCCTGTGGTGTCACAAAGGCCCCTTGGTTCCATGAGGCTGTGTTTTGTCACAGTGGTGTCCTTGGTTCCATGGGACCACAATGATCCCCTTGGTTCCACATGTCCATGCAGTCTAACAATGGTCCCTTGGTTACACGAGGCCCCACAGTGTCACAACTGATTCCATTGGTTCCGTGGGGCCCTGCAGTGTCACAATGGTCTCCTTGATTCCATAAGGCCTCACAGTGTCACAGTGGATTCCACTGTCCCATGAAGGTCTGTAGTGTCACAATGCTCTCTTGGCTTCATGGGGCTCCAGAATGTCACAATGATCTTCCTTCCATGGGGCCCTGTAGGAATACAATGGTCTCCTTGGTTTCACAGTTTCACAATGGCCCATTGGTTCCATGAGGCCCAACCCTGTCCCTTGGATACACAAGGCTCCACAGTGTCACAATGGCCCGTGGGTTCTGTGGGGCCCCGCAGTGTCATAATGGATTCCAAGGGTCCATATGAGGCCCCATAGTGTAACAATGGTCTGTACAAGGGGCCATCCAGTGTCACAACGGCCCCTTGGCTCCATGGGGCCCCACAGTGTCAAAATGGCCCCATGATTCCATGAGGCCCTGCTGTGCTATAATGGCCCCTTGGTTATATGAGACTCTGCAATGACACAATGGCCCCATTGTTCCAGAGGGTCCCAAAGCCTCTAATAATGGTCTCCATTGTTCCATGAGGCCCTGTAGAGTCGCTATGGTCCTCTTGGTTCCACAGGGCCCAAGAGTGTAACAACGGACCTTTGGTTCCATGAGGTTCCTCAGTCACAAAGGTCTCCTTGGATCCACAGTGTCACAATGGCCCCTTGGCTCCATGTGGCCCTGCTGAGTCACAGAGGCTCATGGTTCCATGAGGCCACAGTGTCACAATGGATCCTTGGTTCCACGTGGCCTTGCTGTGTCACAATGGGCTTCTGGTTCCAGGAGCTTTCATATTGTCACCTATGGTCTCCTTGGTTCTGCAGTGTCACCATGGATCCTTGGATCTGCATTGTCACAACGGACCCTTTGTTCCATGCAGCCCCTTTATGTCACAATGGTCTCCTTGGTTCCACAAGGTCCTGCAGTGTCACAATGGCCTCTTGGTTCCATGAGTTTCCATACTGTCAGCAATGGTTCCATTGTTCCATCAAGGCCTTGCTATGTCACAATGGACCCTTGGTCCCATGAAGCCTTTCTCTGTCCAATGTACTTTTGGTTCCATGAGGTTTCTCAGTGTCACAGTCGTGTCCCTGGTTCTCTGAGGTTCTGCTGCACCAAAATGGCCCCTTTGTTCCATGAGGGTCCAGACTATCACAATGGTCTCCTTGGATCTGCAGTACCACAATGGACCATTGGTTTCATGTGGCCCCACTGTTGCAAAATGGATTTTGCTTCCATGAACCTCCACAGTGTCAAGGTGGCCCCTTGGCTCCATTGGGTTCTGCTGCATCACAATGGACCCTTGGTTCTATGAGGTCCCACAGTGACACAGTTGACTCCTTGGTTCTGTGAGGCCCCGCTGTCACCAAATGCCTGAAATATCGGAATAAGGCTCGTTAAAACTAATTTGGTGTGAAAGAGGATGCCATTTAATCAGGCCTGACATCCAGCAGGGGATAACTCCAACCTTAGGTGGACATGATTCTAACAAGTGTTTTGGATTATATTCAGTCACTACGTGTGTATTGCAATTCAGCCTTAACCATAAAACCCACCCCAAGTTCCCAGATTCACTCCCTGTTTGTTCTATCACTGCACTCTGGAGCCAGATGTCTCTGCTCTTCAACCGTCCCTGCTGGGAAAGCAGCCGCCACATAACCAATTTTTCTCCTAAAAGTTCACAGGAACAGTAAAAATTTAATTGACCCTTTTGGTATCAAGGCCAAGGCTTTGTGTGGCCAGGCAGAGGCAGGCAGGAGGCAGAGCTGTCAGCAAAGGAAGGGGCCAGCCAGGTGGGGCAGCCAGGGCATGAGGACAGCCTGCAGGGACAGAGGCGCAGGGCAGGGACACCGTAGCACAGCCTGGGCTGCAGAGGCCACAGGCATGGGCAGCAGCTGCAAGGCCCTGCCAGAGGCAACTCCTGCAGCACTTTGGCCATGGCTGCTGGCCCTGGGCGTGAGGCATGAGGAGGAGACAAGTGAGCCTTGCTGTGCTGGGGCCTCATTGCCTCCTTGGCCCTGCTCAGCAGCCTGGCAGGGGCCGCCCCATGGTGCTGCCCTTGCCATTGCACATGCCCACATGGCAGTGGCCCGGGAAGAGGCCTGAGCAATGAGGGAGGGACAGGATGTGCCTTGCCAGGGGCTGGGGCTCAGGCCTTGGCCCTTTGCATTGCTGAAACACATCCAGCTTTGCTCAGCATCACAGACACCTTTGCCTTGTTTGTCCCCAGCTGTCATCACTGCCTCCAGTGTTCTGCTCTAACTGGAACCTGGGGACACTTTCTCAGTTGTGTCCCTCAGTGGAAGCCATTAAAACTTCAGGAAACTTTGGAGTTTGATTGCGACTTTAAATTCTTGAGAGATTTCTTCAACTCCCTCCCAGGGACTGATGTTCAGGGACTCAGCACCAAAGCCCCAAGAGGGTCATTCCAGTCCTTGTGCTGTGTCTGTGCTGCTGAGCCGGGCAGGGCTCCTGGCACAGAGGAAGCTCCTGGCAACCAAGAAGAGCTTCAAAAAGCCATTTCTCCTGAGGAGCAGCAACTCTCCCAGCCCAGCAGGGCTGAGGGCTCTGCCTGCAGGCACCTGAGAGGAGTGAAGCAGAGAGAGGCTGAAAGCAGCTGGAAGGACAATTCAGAGCTTATTGATGGAGAAATCTTCACCACTTGTGACACAGTCAGTCTCTGGCTGCAGGGATCTTGTAAAGCTGCCCCAGGACACGAGTGCTGTGAGTGTAAGGATGGCTGTGCTGCCGTTTGTGGTTTGGGGGAGGATGTGGTGCAGAGTGGGGCTGCCCTTGGCACCGTCAGAGGGACAGGGCAGGACGGCTCCTGCTGCCAGGGACGGCTGCAGGGACAGCTGAAGGTGGGGGTGCAGCCAGGGCTGCCCAGGGCTGTCCTGCACAGCAGCTCCTGCAGCCCTCAGGGCTCTTGGCCAGCCCAGGCCATCTGCCACCTGCCAGGGGCAGCTCTCAGCCTGCCTGGCAGCTCCCCATGCACTCTGGGCAGAAGTTGGAGGGGGAAGGTGCCACCCCCATCTGGGCAGATTCCTCCTGCTCTGGAGATGCTGCTGCATGGCCAGGGCTGCTCTCAGCTTGCTCAGAAAGGAAAGGGAAAGGGGCTGTCACGTTTGTCTGTGGCACTGACACTGCTGCACTGTCACCCTGGCCATCAGCACATCTGCCTCACATCTCCCTCACAAAGTGCCTGCTCACCCTGCTCTACCTACAGACAGCAGCAGCAGCACCTTGGCTTGCAGCATCTGTGTTTGTCTGAGCTGCCCTTCAGGCCCTGCTGCCAGGGAGATGTCCCTGGGCAGTGCCCTGTGCTGGGAGGGCTCTGCATGGCAGAGCTGAGCCCCCAGGGCTGGGCTGGGCTCTGGCAGCACTGGCAGGGAAAAGCCTTGGCTACAGAGAAACAGCTCCCCATAGGCACAACTGCAGGCAGCAGAGAGCCAGACCAACCCCTGGTGTCTTTCCCTGTCCTGCTACACAGTAAAAAAAAGAGAAGTATTTTCATAGATTTAAATTTAAATTGCAGCTTTCAAAAAGTCCACTTTATTTTAAAGCACATTTTATGTGTGATCACCCTCAAATAGAGTGAAGTGTAATGGGCAAAGAGCACCTGTGTGTGGACCTGCAAGCCTGTCTGCACTCGTGAACAGGGAGCCCTGTTTTTCCTCTGGGCTCCTGTGTTCAGGCTGAGAGCAATGCTGAAGATGAGGCAGGAACTCATAAGCAAAAACCTGAACTCAAAAAAGCTTAGCCAAGTTCCTCGATGGGAAAAGAAGTAACTTCAAGGGAATTTAAAAAAAAAAAAATTACATAGGATTGACATAGGAAATCTGTCCAAGCTTGTCAATGTTTTCTTTCAACAGTCCACGATGCCCAGATTGAAGAAATGTCCAACAGCAGCTCCATCAGCCACTTCCTCCTGCTGCCATTGGCAGACACGCGGCAGCTGCAGCTCCTGCACTTCTGCCTCTTCCTGGCCATCTCCCTGGCTGCCCTCCTGGGCAACGGCCTCATCATCAGCGCCGTAGCCTGCGGCCACCACCTGCACACCCCCATGTTCTTCTTCCTGCTCAGCCTGGCCCTCAGCGACCTGGGCTCCATCTGCACCACTGTCCCCAAAGCCATGCACAATTCCCTCTGGGACACCAGCACCATCTCCTACTCAGGATGTGCTGCTCAGGTCTTTTTCTCGTTCTTCTTGATGTCAGCAGCGTGTTCCCTCCTGACCATCATGTGCTACGACCGCTACGTGTCCATCTGCAAACCCCTGCACTACGGGACCCTCCTGGGCAGCAGAGCTTGTGCCCACATGGCAGCAGCTGCCTGGGCCAGTGCCTTTCTCACTGCTCTACTGCACACGGCCAATACATTTTCCCTGCCCCTGTGCCAGGGCAATGTCCTGGGCCAGTTCTTCTGTGAAATCCCACACATCCTCAAACTCTCCTGCTTCAAATCCTACCTCAGGGAACTTGGGCTTCTTGTGGTTAGTGCCTGTTTGGTATTTGTCTGTTTTGTGTTCATAGTTTTCTCCTATGTGCAGATCTTCAGGGCTGTGCTGAGGATCCCCTCTGAGCAGGGACGGCACAAAGCCTTTTCCACGTGCCTCCCTCACCTGGTTGTGGTCTCTCTGTTTATCACCACAGCAGCATTTGCCTACTTGAAGCCCCCCTCCATCTCCTCCCCATCCCTGGATCTGGCAGTGTCAGTTCTGTACTCGGTGGTTCCTCCAACCCTGAACCCCCTCATCTACAGCCTGAGGAACCAGGAGCTCAAGGATGGCCTGAGAAAAATGGTGACTGGATGCTTTTCTGAAACAAAAAACTGGTTGTTTTCATCTCCATAGCCTAAGGAATAATGATTACAGGCCCATCCTGTCTTCTCAGGCTTTTTTGGTTGTTGTTTTGGTGTTGTTTTTGTGGGGTGTTTTTCATCTCATGATGGTTTTGTACACAAAGGGTTTTATTATGCACATAATTCACTGTGCATCTGTTAAATGAGACTGTTGACAGGAACTGTGTAAATAAGGAGCTATGCTGTGTGTGTACTCACATTAAATAAAGGGCCCATCAGCACCTTCTGTGTTCAAGATCCTTTGTGTGAGTCCTTCCCTAAAGCTGCAGGTCCGGGCCAGTTTGCAGGCAGAGAGGGGAAGAGTCCCAGCAGCAGCATGGACAGGGAGCAGCAGAGTTTGGTCTTTTCAGAACTCCTCTCTTTCTGCTTCCTACTCTCCTTCCCAGCCCCCGTGGTGGTGTAAGGCCAACTGCTCTGTCAGGGTGGTCAGAGTCATGCTGTGACCACAGGCAGGGACAGGCCATGGGCAGTGCTGGGACACAGCTGGGCTCCAGCACAGCAGCTCCAGCAGCAAAGGGCATCTCCTGAGGGCAGGGCAGGAAGGCTTCGCTCTCCCTCCAGAGTCACTCTCAGCAACAGCCCCAAGGAACAGACTCTCAAGAGGCTCCTTGTGTTCCTTCTTCTGCCAGGGCTCACTGGGATGAGATCAGGGTCCCAGGGTGGCCTTCAGGGGACTCAGGGCTGGCTCAGGTTTGGCTTGTTAGTGGCCAGTGCCCATCAGATGGTGAATGGTCAGTGCTGAACCTTGCTGGGGCTCTGCAGCTTGTGCCAGGGCTGAGGGCAGGGGAATGTTTGTGTGGAGGGCTTTGGGAGGTGCCAGGAGAACACAGGGGAGCTGCAGGGCCAGTGTGTGCCAGGGATGAGCAGGGAGTGGAGCTCAGTGGGCACAGGCCTGTCCAGGCTGGGGTCAGGCAGAGAGAAAGGACTGAATGTGTGCTGTGAGCCAGAAGAGCTCTGCAGGGCCAGGGGACACAGCAGGGACAGGGACAGGAGTGTGGGCAGTGAGTGGTGTGAGGCTCAGGGAAGTTGCCCAGGAGGATGCAGGGCAGCCCCAAGGCCATGTGGCAGCCCTGGAAGAAGGCAGGCACCTGTGAGCAGCCTCCATGGGCACAGCAGAGCCTGTGTGGCAGGGGCTGAGTGCAGGCAGCAGCAGCAGCTGCCTCTGTGTCCCAACTGCAGCAGCAGAGCCCAGCAGAGGCAGCCCAGGGCCGCGGGCAGCAGAGCCGCCGTGCTCTGCAGAGCAGCACCCCCAGCTCGGGGGCTGTGGGGAGCAGCCCAGGGGCTGCAGCAATGGCTGCTCAGGCCAGCACAGACGTGTTCCCCTGGCCAAGGCTCTGTGGGCAGCTGGCATGTGGCAGGAGCAGAGCAGGAGCCCGTGGCTGTGCACAGGAGCCCTGGCCAGAGGCTGCCCTGGCCCTGGGCCAGCAGGAGCTGCCTGAGGAGCCGCGGGGCCAACTCTCTGCTGCTGTGCTGGGCAGCGGGGCTGGCCCTGGGGCTGCACCAGCTGCCCGAGCTGAGCATCTCCTGAGCAGTGCAGACACACAGTGGCTGTCCCTGAGCTCCAGTGCCTCCAGTTCCTGCTGCAGGCCCACACAGCACTGGGCTGCTCTGTGGGGCTGCACATGGGACATGGATTTCAGTGCTGCGAGAGGCACAGAAGGAGCAGATCCAAGCAAGGCTGTGCCTGGGACAGGTTGGGGGCCACAGGAGCTTGAGCAGGGTGTGGGAAGAAGGCAGGAGTTGGGAATCCCACAGGAATTGGCCATTCCTCAGCCAAACACAGCTTTTTGTTTGAAGCAGCAGCGAGGGAGGACAGAGGGACATCAGGAAAGCTTTGGGATCTCCCAGCGTCAGAGGGAGGTGGGGAAATGGGGCACTGGGGAAAGTCTGCAAGGGAAGCAGCACAGGCCCAGGCCAGGCTAGGAGAGCTGCAGTGGGGGTGAGCAAAGGCCTTGGGGGGGCTGGGAGCACCCCCTGCCAACAGCAATGAGATTTGTGTCCCCTGGCTGTGGCTGCTGTCCCTGGCACTGAGGCCCATGAGGAGACACCAGTTCCTGGCAGCCCCAGGGCTTGTGGCCTCCTCCCGCAGCCCCCAGAGCTTTGCAGGGCTCCTGCTGCTCTCCTGCCCTCACCATCCCACAGCCCACATCCCCCTGCTCCGGGACAGCCACCAGCATCCTGGGAGGCCCCCGATGCCCATTCCCAGGGGAGGGGCTCAGGGCTTGGCTGTGCTGCTTGGCCAAGCCCAGGCAGGGCTTTCACAGCCCCATTCCAGAGTCCATTTCCCAGCTGGAGCCCGTGCTGCCTCTGAGTTCCTGCTTGCCCAGCCCCAGGGACGCTCTCCTTGTCTGCTCATTGCCCCCACGGTCTCTGGGCAGGGATGGCCTCAGTGGGGGCTGCTGACATCCTCAGACACTTGGAGGTTGTTGCTGAATTTTCCCTCACCAGAGGCTTGTTCAGCCTTCAGCTCTTCAGTTCAGGAATTCAGTGCCTGAGGGCTCATTAACATTTCACAACACCCTAACAAGCCAAGCCTCTGGGAATCATTGAGGTCTTCAATTCTTTTGGGGTTAATTAGACAGATTCCAGAAGTGTGTTCAAAGTGAATCTATTACAGTGAAAAAGAATGAAAGATCTTTCTTCCCCTGATTATTCTTTTCCTGTTTATAGATTGATATCAGCAATCTCCAATTGATATTGATCCTGAATTCCTCCTAATGCAGTCTGAATTGATATGAAAATCAAGACCCTTCATGGCTGACAATCAATCAGATCTTGTCCCTACCCCCTCCCCACCATTTCCCTCATCCAAGCCCTGGCACTCAGAGCAGCCTTGTGCAAATCTGAGCTTCCTCCACTCCAGGCTGTGCCTGCAGCTTTCAGCTCCTTGCCACCAACTCCCACCTGCTTTCCTTGCAGAAGGAGCTGCCCAAGACACACAGGGATGTTCATTTATTGTCAGCAAACAAAACCAAGGCAAGGCACAGCTCCATAAAAAGCAGAAGTCCAGCCCAAGGAGTGCTGGGGAATGGAGTCACATCCAGGGCTGTCCCCAGGGCTCAGGTTGGGGCCAGCTCAGTTCAATCCCTTTATTGCTGATCTGGACGAGGCCATCGAGGGCAGCCTCAGTCAGTTGCCAGGTGAGCCCAAGCTGGGTGGGAGTGTGGCTGTGCTGGAGGGCAGGAAGCTCTGCAGAGGGATCTGCACAGGCTGCAGCCATGGGCCCAGGACAATTGGATGAGCTTCACCAAGGCCAAGGGCCGGCTCCTGCCCTGGGCTCACAACCACCCCAAATCCCTGGCCGTGCCCTGACCCTGATCCCCACAGCCTCATCAAGTTTGTGTCCTTTGGGTGACACAGCCTCAGAGGAACAGAAAGATTTCTCTTCATAGCCAAAATAAAAAAACATAAGTATGATAAAATTGAATAAAATTTGAAAGTCTTCCATTAGCAATATGAGACATCCCAGCAACATCTGACATCCACACAGGATTTCTCTACCAAATGAATTTTCAGCAAAGATGATTCTGTGAGAGATACAAACACAATTAAGGTGTTGTATCAGGATGCTCTGCCAGGAGTTGGGGTAAAACAGCTCAAAGACTGCCCTGTTTGCAAAGCTGTCAGTGGTGGATGGAGAAGTGGAGGAATCAAGTGGCTTTTGGTGTTGAGGAAATGCTGAAACCAGCCTGACTCATTTCATCTCCTTCTGTCCTGGCTGGGATGTGGAGCCCCTCAGCCTTTCCTGCTCTGGGCTGGACAAGCCCAGCTCCCTCAGCCTCTCCTCACAGCCAAAGGGCTCCAGCCCTACCTTGGAGGCCCTTCCCTAACCCTGCTCCAGCTGCCAGACATCTTTCCTGCCCTGGGGAACCCAAACCAGGCCCCAGTGACCTGGATAATCCATGTCCTTGATGTCCTGGTCACACAGCCCTGGCTCCTTGTCCCCGTGTCAGGCTCTGGGGTGGATCTTGTGGAACATCCTTTGGTGGAGGCTGTGGCTCCAGCTGGGCCAGGGGGATCCCGGGGGACAGGGGACCCCGCTGGGCATGGACAGCATTGGACTTGTCTGGGGAAGCTGTGAGGGGGAGCTGGGGCAGAGTGACCAACCCAGTGACCTCACACAGCCCTGCTGGGATGTCACACAGCCCCCTGTGATGTCACAGACTGCTCTGTGATGTCACACAGCCACACTATGATGTCACAGTCTGCTTGATGATGTCACAGCCTGCTCAGTGATGTCACAGCCTGCTCTGTGTTGTCAGAGCCCATAATCTGAGGCCACATAGCCAACTCTGTAATGTCACAGCCTTCTCTCTGATGTCATAGTCTGCTCTATGATTTCAGAGCTTTGCCTTGTGATGTCACAGCCAGCTCTGTGATGTTACAGATATGGCCTATGATGTCATAGCTGCTCGTACACTTCACCTCACATCACCCACTCTGTGATTTCACAACCCACTCAGTGACCTCATGTTACCAGATGATAAATTGCCTACACCTGCTGAGCTCACACAATGCTTGTTCTCCAAAACCACTGGCCCATGGAAAGCACACAATGCCCATTGTGTGAGAAGGGGAACTGGAAGTTCAGCAGCCTCAGTGTCCTGCCACCTCAGCCAGGCCCACTGGAACATTGGGGTCCACGACCACCAGGGACCACCGGAGAGACCCCCAGGACAGAAGAACACGTGTGTAAAGGGGAGGGGAAATATGTTAATGATTGTGGGGAAATGATTCTCATATGTATGTTTAGTGCAGGACAATCAATGAATATGTGTGCAAAATACATAATATAAACAGAAACTCTCCTGTTCTCAGCATGCACAGCTTTGGGAGGAGCCATCCCCTGTGCATCTGGCCGAATAAAGAATGCTGCTTCTTAATGCTGCATTGGTGTTAAGGAGTTGTTTTTTTTACTGAATTTTTGGTGACACTCCCACTGCCAAGGAAAGCTCTGTCTCCTGCTGTTCCCAAACAGAGAAGGGCTGGTGGGAGATGTGGGAGTTGGAGGCTGCCTGGGGTACAGTGACCATGAAATCACTGAGTTTTAGATATTCTGTGAAACAAGGAGGGGCATCAACAGAACTTCTCCACTGGAATTACCTAGGGCAGACTTTGGCCTATTCAGGATGCAGATTTGGAGAATACTGAATCTGGTACTGAATGTTTTAAAGGAAACATCCCTTAAAA
>JAVTVJ010010959.1:0-20875 GCA_034509425.1 Eopsaltria australis | reverse complement strand
CTTTGACATGACACGAGTGTGACATCACAGGGTGGGCTGTGACATTGCAGAGCATGTTGTGACATCACAGAGGGGCTGTGTGAGGTCACTGGGTTGGGTCACTCTGCCCTGCCCTCCCCTCACATTTTCTACCCCCAGAGAAGTCTCCCCTGCTGCCCATGCAGAGCAGGGTCCCCTGTCCCCCTGGGTCCCTTCTGTCCCCCAGCACTGCAGCCTCCCCCACAGGATGTTCCATAAATCAACTCTCGGAGCCTGAAATGGGGACAAGAGGCCAGGGCTGTGTGACCAGGACATCAAGGACATGGATTATCCAGGTCACTGGGGCCTGGTTTGGGTTCCCCAGGGCAGGAAAGATGTCTGGCAGCTGGAGCAGGGTTAGGGAAGGGCCTCCACGGTGGGGCTGGAGCCCTTTGGCTGTGAGGAGAGGCTGAGTGAGCTGGGCTTGTCCAGCCTGGGGAAGGGAAGGCTGAGGGGCTCCTCATCCCAGCCTGGCAGTGCCACCGAGGACGTGATTGAGAACACAGAGCCAGGCTCGTCACCTCTGTGTCTCAGGCAGCTCCTTTGGCAAGGAAAGCAGGTGGGAGTTGGTGCTAAGGAGCTGAAAGCTGCAGGCACAGCCTGGAGTGGAGGAAGCTCAGATTTGAAAAAGCTGCTCTGAGTCCTGGGGGTTGGAGGGGGGCAGATAGTGGGGAGAGGGGGAAGGAAAAAATATGAATGGTCTTGATTTCATATCACTTCAGACTGCATTAGGAGATGCTTGGGGTCAATATCAGCTGAGGATTGCTGATATCAGTCTATAAATAGGAAAATAAAGGAAAATAAAACACGACAAAGTAATTCTCTCTCCATTGCTATCAGTACAGTAAATTCATTTTGAATACACTTCTGAAATCTGTCTAATTAACCACAAAAGAATTGAAGACTAGAATTATTCCAAGGGGCTTGTCTTGTTTGGGTGTTTTGAACAAATGTTATCAGCTTTTGTCAATGAATTTCTCAACTGAAGAGCTCAAGAAAGAACAAGCCCGTGGAAAAGTAAAATTCATCAGCAACCTCCAAGTTGCTGAGGATCCATGCAGGAATGAACAGAAATGGGCAGAGCTTTGTGGCTTCCCCAGCTCCGGGATGGGCCCTGGGCCTGGAGCAGGAACAGCTCTTGAGGGCCACAAGGCCGCGGCTGCTGTGCTGGCCTGGGGAGATGGGATGGCAGCAGGGGCTGCAGAGCTCTCAGCATCTCCTGGAGAGGAGAGCAGGGCACACAGGGAGCCTCCTTTTCCTTTGGCCAGGCCCATGGTTCCCCCATGGCTGGGGCTGAGTCCTGTGTGAGCTGCAGCTGCTGCTGTGCCCTTGAGAGGGGCTGAGGCCGTGGGGCCACTGCCCAGAGCAGCCTGGCCTGAGCAGAGCTGTGGGGCCAGAGGCGGCCAAGCTGTGCTGGGGAGAGGCCCTTGGTGCTGCACAGAGCTCAGGGCAGCTGGCAGAGCTTGCAGGGAGCAGGGCTGGGCTGAGAGAAGCTGCCAGAGCAAGGCATCAGTGTCCATCTCAGCCTGGCTGAGCGTGCAGGGGCAGGACTCAGGCCAGGGCTGCTGGGGCAGGGCCAGGGCCTGTGCAAGGCATTGCAAACAGGCAAGTGGCCCAGAGAGGAGGCTGCTCTGTGCCCTTGGTGGCATGCACAGAGCAGGGAGGGGGCCCAGGACATTTGTCAGCCTCTGTTTGCAGCCCCTGGCAGCCCTGGCTGCTGAGCCCAGGTTTGGGCTGAGTTTGGCTGTGGCCCAGCTCCATCCTCCTGCGGGGCTCAGGGCCTGTTGCCGGCAATGGCCAGCCCTGCCCGGCCTCTCTGCTGGCCCAGAGGCCGGCAGAGCCCGGGGCAGGGCTGTCTGTGCAGCCCCACAGGTGCCCTGGGCTCTGCAGGAGCTGGCAGAGGCTGCCCAGCAGGGAGGCCATGGGGCACAGAGCCCCAAGGCTGCTGTGGGCACCACGGCACAGGGGCCGTTCCCAGCCGCAATGCTCCTGTGCTGGGCTGGGCTGCACAGGGGCTGTGCCACCATGGCTGGGCCAGCACAGGGCCACAAAGGGGCCACGGAGCCGCTGCCGGGGCTGACAGCAAGGCCAGGGACACACAAGGAATTGCTGGGCATGGCCTGTGCTGGGCAGGGCTGGCTGTGGCAAAGGCAGAACTCAGCTGGCCTTGGTGGCTGCAGGGAAAGTCAAGAGGCCAAAGAGCCTCCATGGCTGTGCTGGAGAGCAAGGCTGGAGGAGGGAAATGCAGGGCTGCTGTGGGATGGGGAGGGGGATTGAATTCCAGCAGACTCTGATGTGAAGTTTAGGGAGAAGATAAACTTTACAAGTCTCAAAGTGGCTCATGTTACAAACCATGATTAAAAACCATCTCCATGTGGTGAGCTCATAAAATGCTTGTTCTTCACATCCCACTGGCCCATGGAACTGCACAATGCCCATTGTGTATGAAGGAGAATTGGAAAGCGACCAACTCCAGGTGTGCCAACTTTTAACAGTGCACCGGGCAGTCGGGTGTGACTCTGGCATCACCAACCACCAGGGACCACCAAGGAGACTCCCACGACAGAAGAACACATCCGTGAAGGGAAGGGAGAATATGTAAATGATTTGAAGGAAATTATTATCATATGTATGTTTATTCTGTGACAATCACTGAATATTTATATTAAATCCAGTCTGTAAACAGGAACCTTGCTGTACTCGGCAAGCACAGCTTTGGGAGGAGCCATCCCCTTGTTCATGTGGCTGAATAAAGAAGTCTGCTTCTTCATGCTCCCTCCATGTCAAGCAGTTTATTTTATTTTTACTGATGTTTGGTAACAGTGTCACAATGATCCCTTGGTTCCATGATGCCCCAAAGTGTCACAATGATTGCCTTGGTTCCATGGAAGCGCAAATTGTCACCACGACCCCTTGGTTCCATGATGCCCCACAGTGTCACAATGATTTCCTTGTCTCTGTAGTGTCACAATTGGACTCCTGGTTACATGAGACCCCAAAGTGTCACAATGGATCCTTGTTTCCATAAGGTCTCACTTTATCACAATATTCTCATCAGTTCAATAAGGCCCCACATGGTCTGCTTGGCTCTGCAGTTTAAAATGGTCCTTGGTTCCTTGAGGCCCTGCAGTGCCACACTGGCTCTTGCTTATACAAGACCCCACAGTGCCACAATGATCCCCCTGCCTTCACAAGGCCCTGAAGTGTCATAATGGTCTCCATGGTTCCATGAGGCCCTGAAGTCTCACAATGGCCCCTTGGTTCTATGGAGTCCCAGAGTGTCACACTGGTCTCTTTGGTTCTGTGGGGCCCTGGAATGTCCCAATGGTCTCCTTTGTTTTGGACTACCACAATGGACCCTTGGTTACACGAGGCCCCAAGGAGTCACAATGGACTGTTGGTTCTATGGGGATCAGCAATGTCACAATGGTATCCTTGGTTCCCCACTGTCACAATGGGCTGTGGATTTCATGATGCCCTGTGGTGTCACAAAGGCCCCTTGGTTCCATGAGGCTGTGTTTTGTCACAGTGGTGTCCTTGGTTCCATGGGACCACAATGATCCCCTTGGTTCCACATGTCCATGCAGTCTAACAATGGTCCCTTGGTTACACGAGGCCCCACAGTGTCACAACTGATTCCATTGGTTCCGTGGGGCCCTGCAGTGTCACAATGGTCTCCTTGATTCCATAAGGCCTCACAGTGTCACAGTGGATTCCACTGTCCCATGAAGGTCTGTAGTGTCACAATGCTCTCTTGGCTTCATGGGGCTCCAGAATGTCACAATGATCTTCCTTCCATGGGGCCCTGTAGGAATACAATGGTCTCCTTGGTTTCACAGTTTCACAATGGCCCATTGGTTCCATGAGGCCCAACCCTGTCCCTTGGATACACAAGGCTCCACAGTGTCACAATGGCCCGTGGGTTCTGTGGGGCCCCGCAGTGTCATAATGGATTCCAAGGGTCCATATGAGGCCCCATAGTGTAACAATGGTCTGTACAAGGGGCCATCCAGTGTCACAACGGCCCCTTGGCTCCATGGGGCCCCACAGTGTCAAAATGGCCCCATGATTCCATGAGGCCCTGCTGTGCTATAATGGCCCCTTGGTTATATGAGACTCTGCAATGACACAATGGCCCCATTGTTCCAGAGGGTCCCAAAGCCTCTAATAATGGTCTCCATTGTTCCATGAGGCCCTGTAGAGTCGCTATGGTCCTCTTGGTTCCACAGGGCCCAAGAGTGTAACAACGGACCTTTGGTTCCATGAGGTTCCTCAGTCACAAAGGTCTCCTTGGATCCACAGTGTCACAATGGCCCCTTGGCTCCATGTGGCCCTGCTGAGTCACAGAGGCTCATGGTTCCATGAGGCCACAGTGTCACAATGGATCCTTGGTTCCACGTGGCCTTGCTGTGTCACAATGGGCTTCTGGTTCCAGGAGCTTTCATATTGTCACCTATGGTCTCCTTGGTTCTGCAGTGTCACCATGGATCCTTGGATCTGCATTGTCACAACGGACCCTTTGTTCCATGCAGCCCCTTTATGTCACAATGGTCTCCTTGGTTCCACAAGGTCCTGCAGTGTCACAATGGCCTCTTGGTTCCATGAGTTTCCATACTGTCAGCAATGGTTCCATTGTTCCATCAAGGCCTTGCTATGTCACAATGGACCCTTGGTCCCATGAAGCCTTTCTCTGTCCAATGTACTTTTGGTTCCATGAGGTTTCTCAGTGTCACAGTCGTGTCCCTGGTTCTCTGAGGTTCTGCTGCACCAAAATGGCCCCTTTGTTCCATGAGGGTCCAGACTATCACAATGGTCTCCTTGGATCTGCAGTACCACAATGGACCATTGGTTTCATGTGGCCCCACTGTTGCAAAATGGATTTTGCTTCCATGAACCTCCACAGTGTCAAGGTGGCCCCTTGGCTCCATTGGGTTCTGCTGCATCACAATGGACCCTTGGTTCTATGAGGTCCCACAGTGACACAGTTGACTCCTTGGTTCTGTGAGGCCCCGCTGTCACCAAATGCCTGAAATATCGGAATAAGGCTCGTTAAAACTAATTTGGTGTGAAAGAGGATGCCATTTAATCAGGCCTGACATCCAGCAGGGGATAACTCCAACCTTAGGTGGACATGATTCTAACAAGTGTTTTGGATTATATTCAGTCACTACGTGTGTATTGCAATTCAGCCTTAACCATAAAACCCACACCAAGTTCCCAGATTCACTCCCTGTTTGTTCTATCACTGCACTCTGGAGCCAGATGTCTCTGCTCTTCAACCGTCCCTGCTGGGAAAGCAGCCGCCACATAACCAATTTTTCTCCTAAAAGTTCACAGGAACAGTAAAAATTTAATTGACCCTTTTGGTATCAAGGCCAAGGTTTTGTGTGGCCAGGCAGAGGCAGGCAGGAGGCAGAGCTGTCAGCAAAGGAAGGGGCCAGCCAGGTGGGGCAGCCAGGGCATGAGGACAGCCTGCAGGGACAGAGGCGCAGGGCAGGGACACCGTAGCACAGCCTGGGCTGCAGAGGCCACAGGCATGGGCAGCAGCTGCAAGGCCCAGACAGAGGCAACTCCTGCAGCACTTTGGCCATGGCTGCTGGCCCTGGGCGTGAGGCATGAGGAGGAGACAAGTGAGCCTTGCTGTGCTGGGGCCTCATTGCCTCCTTGGCCCTGCTCAGCAGCCTGGCAGGGGCCGCCCCATGGTGCTGCCCTTGCCATTGCACATGCCCACATGGCAGTGGCCTGGGAAGAGGCCTGAGCAATGAGGGAGGGACAGTATGTGCCTTGCCAGGGGCTGGGGCTCAGGCCTTGGCCCTTTGCATTCCTCAAACACATCCAGCTTTGCTCAGCATCACAGACACCTTTGCCTTGTTTGTCCCCAGCTGTCATCACTGCCTCCAGTGTTCTGCTCTAACTGGAACCTGGGGACACTTTCTCAGTTGTGTCCCTCAGTGGAAGCCATTAAAACTTCAGGAAACTTTGGAGTTTGATTGCGACTTTAAATTCTTGAGAGATTTCTTCAACTCCCTCCCAGGGACTGATGTTCAGGGACTCAGCACCAAAGCCCCAAGAGGGTCATTCCAGTCCTTGTGCTGTGTCTGTGCTGCTGAGCCGGGCAGGGCTCCTGGCACAGAGGAAGCTCCTGGCAACCAAGAAGAGCTTCAAAAAGCCATTTCTCCTGAGGAGCAGCAACTCTCCCAGCCCAGCAGGGCTGAGGGCTCTGCCTGCAGGCACCTGAGAGGAGTGAAGCAGAGAGAGGCTGAAAGCAGCTGGAAGGACAATTCAGAGCTTATTGATGGAGAAATCTTCACCACTTGTGACACAGTCAGTCTCTGGCTGCAGGGATCTTGTAAAGCTGCCCCAGGACACGAGTGCTGTGAGTGTAAGGATGGCTGTGCTGCCGTGTGTGGTTTGGGGGAGGATGTGGTGCAGAGCGGGGCTGCCCTGGGCACTGTCAGAGGGACAGGGCAGGACGGCTCCTGCTGCCAGGGACGGCTGCAGGGACCGCTGAAGGTGGGGGTGCAGCCAGGGCTGCCCAGGGCTGTCCTGCACAGCAGCTCCTGCAGCCCTCAAGGCTCTTGGCCAGCCCAGGCCATCTGCCACCTGCCAGGGGCAGCTCTCAGCCTGCCTGGCAGCTCCCCATGCACTCTGGGCAGAAGTTGGAGGGGGAAGGTGCCACCCCCATCTGGGCAGATTCCTCCTGCTCTGGAGATGCTGCTGCATGGCCAGGGCTGCTCTCAGCTTGCTCAGAAAGGAAAGGGAAAGGGGCTGTCACGTTTGTCTGTGGCACTGACACTGCTGCACTGTCACCCTGGCCATCAGCACATCTGCCTCACATCTCCCTCACAAAGTGCCTGCTCACCCTGCTCTACCTACAGACAGCAGCAGCAGCACCTTGGCTTGCAGCATCTGTGTTTGTCTGAGCTGCCCTTCAGGCCCTGCTGCCAGGGAGATGTCCCTGGGCAGTGCCCTGTGCTGGGAGGGCTCTGCATGGCAGAGCTGAGCCCCCAGGGCTGGGCTGGGCTCTGGCAGCACTGGCAGGGAAAAGCCTTGGCTACAGAGAAACAGCTCCCCATAGGCACAACTGCAGGCAGCAGAGAGCCAGACCAACCCCTGGTGTCTTTCCCTGTCCTGCTACACAGTAAAAAAAAGAGAAGTATTTTCATAGATTTAAATTTAAATTGCAGCTTTCAAAAAGTCCACTTTATTTTAAAGCACATTTTATGTGTGATCACCCTCAAATAGAGTGAAGTGTAATGGGCAAAGAGCACCTGTGTGTGGACCTGCAAGCCTGTCTGCACTCGTGAACAGGGAGCCCTGTTTTTCCTCTGGGCTCCTGTGTTCAGGCTGAGAGCAATGCTGAAGATGAGGCAGGAACTCATAAGCAAAAACCTGAACTCAAAAAAGCTTAGCCAAGTTCCTCGATGGGAAAAGAAGTAACTTCAAGGGAATTTAAAAAAAAAAAAATTACATAGGATTGACATAGGAAATCTGTCCAAGCTTGTCAATGTTTTCTTTCAACAGTCCACGATGCCCAGATTGAAGAAATGTCCAACAGCAGCTCCATCAGCCACTTCCTCCTGCTGCCATTGGCAGACACGCGGCAGCTGCAGCTCCTGCACTTCTGCCTCTTCCTGGCCATCTCCCTGGCTGCCCTCCTGGGCAACGGCCTCATCATCAGCGCCGTAGCCGGCGGCCACCACCTGCACACCCCCATGTTCTTCTTCCTGCTCAACCTGGCCCTCAGCGACCTGGGCTCCATCTGCACCACTGTCCCCAAAGCCATGCACAATTCCCTCTGGGACACCAGCACCATCTCCTACTCAGGATGTGCTGCACAGCTCTTTTTCTCGTTCTTCTTGATGTCAGCAGCGTGTTCCCTCCTGACCATCATGTGCTACGACCGCTACGTGTCCATCTGCAAACCCCTGCACTACGGGACCCTCCTGGGCAGCAGAGCTTGTGCCCACATGGCAGCAGCTACCTGGGCCAGTGCCTTTCTCACTGCTCTGCTGCACACGGCCAATACATTTTCCCTGCCCCTGTGCCAGGGCAATGTCCTGGGCCAGTTCTTCTGTGAAATCCCACACATCCTCAAACTCTCCTGCTCCAAATCCTACCTCAGGGAACTTGGGCTTCTTGTGGTTAGTGCCTGTTTGGTATTTGTCTGTTTTGTGTTCATAGTTTTCTCCTATGTGCAGATCTTCAGGGCTGTGCTGAGGATCCCCTCTGAGCAGGGACGGCACAAAGCCTTTTCCACGTGCCTCCCTCACCTGGTTGTGGTCTCTCTGTTTATCACCACAGCAGCATTTGCCTACTTGAAGCCCCCCTCCATCTCCTCCCCATCCCTGGATCTGGCAGTGTCAGTTCTGTACTCGGTGGTTCCTCCAACCCTGAACCCCCTCATCTACAGCCTGAGGAACCAGGAGCTCAAGGATGGCCTGAGAAAAATGGTGACTGGATGCTTTTCTGAAACAAAAAACTGGTTGTTTTCATCTCCATAGCCTAAGGAATAATGATTACAGGCCCATCCTGTCTTCTCAGGCTTTTTTGGTTGTTGTTTTGGTGTTGTTTTTGTGGGGTGTTTTTCATCTCATGATGGTTTTGTACACAAAGGGTTTTATTATGCACATAATTCACTGTGCATCTGTTAAATGAGACTGTTGACAGGAACTGTGTAAATAAGGAGCTATGCTGTGTGTGTACTCACATTAAATAAAGGGCCCATCAGCACCTTCTGTGTTCAAGATCCTTTGTGTGAGTCCTTCCCTAAAGCTGCAGGTCCGGGCCAGTTTGCAGGCAGAGAGGGGAAGAGTCCCAGCAGCAGCATGGACAGGGAGCAGCAGAGTTTGGTCTTTTCAGAACTCCTCTCTTTCTGCTTCCTACTCTCCTTCCCAGCCCCCGTGGTGGTGTAAGGCCAACTGCTCTGTCAGGGTGGTCAGAGTCATGCTGTGACCACAGGCAGGGACAGGCCATGGGCAGTGCTGGGACACAGCTGGGCTCCAGCACAGCAGCTCCAGCAGCAAAGGGCATCTCCTGAGGGCAGGGCAGGAAGGCTTCGCTCTCCCTCCAGAGTCACTCTCAGCAACAGCCCCAAGGAACAGACTCTCAAGAGGTTCCTTGTGTTCCTTCTTCTGCCAGGGCTCACTGGGATGAGATCAGGGTCCCAGGGTGGCCTTCAGGGGACTCAGGGCTGGCTCAGGTTTGGCTTGTTGGTGGCCAGTGCCCATCAGATGGTGAATGGTCAGTGCTGAACCTTGCTGGGGCTCTGCAGCTTGTGCCAGGGCTGAGGGCAGGGGAATGTTTGTGTGGAGGGCTTTGGGAGGTGCCAGGAGAACACAGGGGAGCTGCAGGGCCAGTGTGTGCCAGGGATGAGCAGGGAGTGGAGCTCAGTGGGCACAGGCCTGTCCAGGCTGGGGTCAGCCAGAGAGAAAGGACTGACTGTGTGCTGTGAGCCAGGAGAGCTCTGCAGGGCCAGGGGACACAGCAGGGACAGGGACAGGAGTGTGGGCAGTGAGTGGTGTGAGGCTCAGGGAAGTTGCCCAGGAGGATGCAGGGCAGCCCCAAGGCCATGTGGCAGCCCTGGAAGAAGGCAGGCACCTGTGAGCAGCCTCCATGGGCACAGCAGAGCCTGTGTGGCAGGGGCTGAGTGCAGGCAGCAGCAGCAGCAGCTGCCTCTGTGTCCCAGCTGCAGCAGCAGAGCCCAGCAGAGGCAGCCCAGGGCCGCGGGCAGCAGAGCCCCCGTGCTCTGCAGAGCAGCACCCCCAGCTCGGGGGCTGTGGGGAGCAGCCCAGGGGCTGCAGCAATGGCTGCTCAGGCCAGCACAGACATGTTCCCCTGGCCAAGGCTCTGTGGGCAGCTGGCATGTGGCAGGAGCAGAGCAGGAGCCCGTGGCTGTGCACAGGAGCCCTGGCAAGAGGCTGCCCTGGCCCTGGGCCAGCAGGAGCTGCCTGAGGAGCCGCGGGGCCAACTCTCTGCTGCTGTGCTGGGCAGAGGGGCTGGCCCTGGGGCTGCACCAGCTGCCCGAGCTGAGCATCTCCTGAGCATTGCAGACACACAGTGGCTGTCCCTGAGCTCCAGTGCCTCCAGTTCCTGCTGCAGGCCCACACAGCACTGGGCTGCTCTGCGCGGCTGCACATGGGACATGGATTTCAGTGCTGGGAGAGGCACAGAAGGAGCAGATCCAAGCAAGGCTCTGCCTGGGACAGGTTGGGGGCCACAGGAGCTTGAGCAGGGTGTGGGAAGAAGGCAGGAGTTGGGAATCCCACAGGAATTGGCCATTCCGCAGCCAAACACAGCTTTTTGTTTGAAGCAGCAGCGAGGGAGGACAGAGGGACATCAGGAAAGCTTTGGGAGCTCCCAGGGTCAGAGGAAGGTGGGGAAATGGGGCACTGGGGAAAGTCTGCAAGGGAAGCAGCACAGGCCCAGGCCAGGCTAGGAGAGCTGCAGTGGGGGTGAGCAAAGGCCTTGGGGGGCTGGGAGCACCCCCTGCCAACAGCAATGAGATTTGTGTCCCCTGGCTGTGGCTGCTGTCCCTGGCACTGAGGCCCATGAGGAGACACCAGTTCCTGGCAGCCCCAGGGCTTGTGGCCTCCTCCCGCAGCCCCCAGAGCTGTGCAGGGCTCCTGCTGCTCTCCTGCCCTCACCATCCCACAGCCCACATCCCCCTGCTCCGGGACAGCCACCAGCATCCTGGGAGGCCCCCGATGCCCATTCCCAGGGGATGGGCTCAGGGCTTGGCTGTGCTGCTGGGCCAAGCCCAGGCAGGGCTTTCACAGCCCCATTCCAGAGTCCATTTCCCAGCTGGAGCCCGTGCTGCCTCTGAGTTCCTGCTTGCCCAGCCCCAGGGACGCTCTCCTTGTCTGCTCATTGCCCCCACGGTCTCTGGGCAGGGATGGCCTCAGTGGGGGCTGCTGACATCCTCAGACACTTGGAGGTTGTTGCTGAATTTTCCCTCACCAGAGGCTTGTTCAGCCTTCAGCTCTTCAGTTCAGGAATTCAGTGCCTGAGGGCTCATTAACATTTCACAACACCCTAACAAGCCAAGCCTCTGGGAATCATTGAGGTCTTCAATTCTTTTGGGGTTAATTAGACAGATTCCAGAAGTGTGTTCAAAGTGAATCTATTACAGTGAAAAAGAATGAAAGATCTTTCTTCCCCTGATTATTCTTTTCCTGTTTATAGATTGATATCAGCAATCTCCAATTGATATTGATCCTGAATTCCTCCTAATGCAGTCTGAATTGATATGAAAATCAAGACCCTTCATGGCTGACAATCAATCAGATCTTGTCCCTACCCCCTCCCCACCATTTCCCTCATCCAAGCCCTGGCACTCAGAGCAGCCTTGTGCAAATCTGAGCTTCCTCCACTCCAGGCTGTGCCTGCAGCTTTCAGCTCCTTGCCACCAACTCCCACCTGCTTTCCTTGCAGAAGGAGCTGCCCAAGACACACAGGGATGTTCATTTATTGTCAGCAAACAAAACCAAGGCAAGGCACAGCTCCATAAAAAGCAGAAGTCCAGCCCAAGGAGTGCTGGGGAATGGAGTCACATCCAGGGCTGTCCCCAGGGCTCAGGACTGGGGCCAGCTCAGTTCAATCTCTTTATTGCTGATCTGGACGAGGGCATGGAGGGCAGCCTCAGTCAGTTGCCAGGTGAGCCCAGGCTGGGTGGGAGTGTGGCTGTGCTGGAGGGCAGGAAGCTCTGCAGAGGGATCTGCACAGGCTGCAGCCATGGGCCCAGGACAATTGGATGAGCTTCACCAAGGCCAAGGGCCGGCTCCTGCCCTGGGCTCACAACCACCCCAAATCCCTGGCCGTGCCCTGACCCTGATCCCCACAGCCTCATCAAGTTTGTGTCCTTTGGGTGACACAGCCTCAGAGGAACAGAAAGATTTCTCTTCATAGCCAAAATAAAAAAACATAAGTATGATAAAATTGAATAAAATTTGAAAGTCTTCCATTAGCAATATGAGACATCCCAGCAACATCTGACATCCACACAGGATTTCTCTACCAAATGAATTTTCAGCAAAGATGATTCTGTGAGAGATACAAACACAATTAAGGTGTTGTATCAGGATGCTCTGCCAGGAGTTGGGGTAAAACAGCTCAAAGACTGCCCTGTTTGCAAAGCTGTCAGTGGTGGATGGAGAAGTGGAGGAATCAAGTGGCTTTTGGTGTTGAGGAAATGCTGAAACCAGCCTGACTCATTTCATCTCCTTCTGTCCTGGCTGGGATGTGGAGCCCCTCAGCCTTTCCTGCTCTGGGCTGGACAAGCCCAGCTCCCTCAGCCTCTCCTCACAGCCAAAGGGCTCCAGCCCTACCTTGGAGGCCCTTCCCTAACCCTGCTCCAGCTGCCAGACATCTTTCCTGCCCTGGGGAACCCAAACCAGGCCCCAGTGACCTGGATAATCCATGTCCTTGATGTCCTGGTCACACAGCCCTGGCTCCTTGTCCCCGTGTCAGGCTCTGGGGTGGATCTTGTGGAACATCCTTTGGTGGAGGCTGTGGCTCCAGCTGGGCCAGGGGGATCCCGGGGGACAGGGGACCCCGCTGGGCATGGACAGCATTGGACTTGTCTGGGGAAGCTGTGAGGGGGAGCTGGGGCAGAGTGACCAACCCAGTGACCTCACACAGCCCTGCTGGGATGTCACACAGCCCCCTGTGATGTCACAGACTGCTCTGTGATGTCACACAGCCACACTATGATGTCACAGTCTGCTTGATGATGTCACAGCCTGCTCAGTGATGTCACAGCCTGCTCTGTGTTGTCAGAGCCCATAATCTGAGGCCACATAGCCAACTCTGTAATGTCACAGCCTTCTCTCTGATGTCATAGTCTGCTCTATGATTTCAGAGCTTTGCCTTGTGATGTCACAGCCAGCTCTGTGATGTTACAGATATGGCCTATGATGTCATAGCTGCTCGTACACTTCACCTCACATCACCCACTCTGTGATTTCACAACCCACTCAGTGACCTCATGTTACCAGATGATAAATTGCCTACACCTGCTGAGCTCACACAATGCTTGTTCTCCAAAACCACTGGCCCATGGAAAGCACACAATGCCCATTGTGTGAGAAGGGGAACTGGAAGTTCAGCAGCCTCAGTGTCCTGCCAGCTCAGCCAGGCCCACTGGAACACTGGGGTCCACGACCACCAGGGACCACCAGAGAGACCCCCAAGACAGAAGAACGCGTGTGTAAAGGGGAGGGGAAATATGTTAATGATTGTGGGGAAATGATTCTCATATGTATGTTTAGTGCAGGACAATCAATGAATATGTGTGCAAAATACAGAATATAAACAGAAACTCTCCTGTTCTCAGCATGCACAGCTTTGGGAGGAGCCATCCCCTGTGCATCTGGCCGAATAAAGAATGCTGCTTCTTAATGCTGCATTGGTGTTAAGGACTTTTTATTTTACTGAATTTTTGGTGACACTCCCACTGCCAAGGAAAGCTCTGTCTCCTGCTGTTCCCAAACAGAGAAGGGCTGGTGGGAGATGTGGGAGTTGGAGGCTGCCTGGGGTACAGTGACCATGAAATCACTGAGTTTTAGATATTCTGTGAAACAAGGAGGGGCATCAACAGAACTTCTCCACTGGAATTACCTAGGGCAGACTTTGGCCTATTCAGGATGCAGATTTGGAGAATACTGAATCTGGTACTGAATGTTTTAAAGGAAACATCCCTTAAAAACAAAGGCGTCCTAGAAGGATGGACACACTTCAATAAAGTAATCTTAAGGGGGAAGGTGCAGCCTATCCCAGTGTGCCAAAAGATGAACCAGTGAGGAAAACGACTGACCTGACTTGGCATGGAGCTTTTCTGGGAACTCATGAGAAAAAAGGTCAGGCATCTCAGGAAGTGTTTAAGGATGTTGTGAGGTCATGCAGAAAGAAAGGCCAAGAGGTGATAGCTCAATTAGAGGTTAACCTGGTCAATTCTGTGAAAAATGCCAAAAAAAGTTTTTATAAATAAATTAATAGCAAAAGGTGGGACAAGGAGAACCTCTATTCTTTATTGGATGAAGTGGAAAATATAGTAACTAAACATGAGGAATAGGCTGAGGACCTTAACACCTTGTTTTCCTCAGTTTTCAACAATAAGAAAGGTTTTCCTCAGGACAAGAGTTCTCCTGAGCTGGAAGATGGGAACAGGGAGCAGAACAGCCCCCTGTAATCCAGGAGGAAGCAGCTGGGCACCTGCTGAGCCACTCAGATGCTCACAGGTGTCTCTGGGACCAGATGGGATCCATCCTAGAAAAATGAGGGAGCTGCTGGATGAGCTCCCCAAGCTGCTCTCCATCATTTCTCATCAGTCCTGGCTCAGCAGGGAGGTCCCAGAGCCCTGGAGGTGCCAATGGGACCCCATCCCCAAGAAGGGCTGGAAGGAGGATCTGGGGAACTCCAGGCCTGTCAGCCTGAGCTCGGTGCCTGGCAAGTCTATGGTACAGATCACCCTGAGTGCCATCACACGGCAGCTACAGGATGGCCGAGGGCTCAGACCCCGCCAGTGTGGATTTAGGAGGGGGAAATCCTACCTGACCAACCTGATCTCCTTGTAGGACCTGGTGACCCGCCTGGTGGACACGGGAAGGGCTATGGACATGAGCCAGCAGTGTGCCCATGTGGCCAGGAAGGCCAATGGCAGCTGGCCTGGATCAGGAATGGTGTGGCCAGCAGGACCAGGGCAGGAATTCTTCCCCTGCACTCGGCACTGGTGAGGCCACACCTCGAGTGCTGTGTCCAGTTCTGGGCCCCCAATTTAGGAAGGACATGGAGGGGCTGGAGCATGTCCAGAGAAGGGCAACAAGGCTGGTGAGGGGTGTGGAACACAAGTGCTGTGAGGAGTGTCTGAGGGAGCTGGGGTTGTTTATCCTGGAGAAGAGGAGGCTCAGGGGACACAAGGTGGTGTCAGGGCACAGGTTGGACTTGATGATCTCCAAGGTCTTTTCCATCCTGGCTGATTCTGTGATTCTCTGAGAGCAGCCTTGAAGCAGTTGCAGGATGAGCCCTGGGCCTCCTCTTCAGAAGCTCCAGCAGCCCAGGTGCCTCAGCTTCTCCACACAGGCCCCAAAGCCCATCCTGTCAGTCCTGCAGAGCCTCTGCAGCTCCTCCTCACTGCCCCAGAACAGGGAGCCCCACACCCAGACACACCAGCCCAGATGTGGCCCCTGGCCTGTATGGCCTTCTACAGTGCAAACAGGGGCTCGTGGGCCAGCAATGCCATGTCTGTGCCTGCAAGGATGCAGCAGCTCTGTGAGCTGGGGGGAGGCCAAGTCTGCAGAGGGGGGATGTTGTTGGCAGGTGCATGAGGACGCTCTGGGACGCTGCCCTGGGCTGTCCAGTGCAGTGGGGATGGATCAGCCCCTGCTCTGCTGCTCCTTCCCATCTCCCCCAGGGACCTTGCAGAGCCCCAGCCATGCTGTTTGCCCCCAGCCTGCCCACGGCCAGCCTGGGGCTGCTGACGGGGCTTTTCTGTGCTGAGCATTGGCCTGGGCGTGTTCTTGAGAGAGCCTGGGCAAGGAGCCTGGAGCCCCCAGGCCCTGGCCTGAGGCGTCAGCGCTGCCCCAACAGTGCCCATGGCCTGTCCCTGCTGCAGCCCCGGCACTGCCACCCCCAGGGCTGTGAGCGAGCCCCAGAGCACTCAGGCCCTACAGCAACAGCAGGGCCAGGAGGGCAGCACGAGGGCCAGTGGCACGGGAGCAGCACTGGCACCACCAAGTGCTGCTGCTCCTGGGCAGAGCTGCTGTGCCAGCCCTGATCTGCCCCCAGCTCTGCACACAGACATTGCTGCTGCAGCTCCAGAGAGAGGACCTGAAAGGGGTCAAGGTGAAAACCTTGCTGCAATTTCCTTTATTTCATGTAAAGCCAACAATGCACAGCTCCTCATTGACACAGTCTGGGCCCACAGCAAAGGTGGAGAGAAACAAAATGAGAAATGGCAAAAAGAATGACATTTCTTTGTGGACAAACTTAAAAAACGTAAAACAAAGACAAAAACAACCCCACAACCAAACTAACAAGAACGATCAAAGATGAATAATTTTACTAATCATTTGCAGAAATCGGAAAACAATTTAATGTTTCTGAGACCATCCAGTCCTTAGTTCTGCACACCTGAGCCTTGAGCTCCTGGTTCCTCAGGCTGTATATGAGGGGGTTCAGGACTGGAGGCACCACCGAGTACAGAACTGACACTGCCAGATCCAGGGATGGGGAGGAGATGGAGGGGGGCTTCAGATAGGCAAAAATGACAGTGCTGATAAACAGGGAGACCACGGCCAGGTGAGGGAGGCACGTGGAAAAGGCTTTGTGCCGTCCCTGCTCAGAGGGGATCCTCAGCACAGCCCTGAAGATCTGCACATAGGAGAAAACTATGAACACAAAACAGCCAAACCCTAAACAGGCACCAACCACAGAAATCCCAATTTTTCTAGGCTTGGAGTGTGAGCAGGAGAGCTTGAGGATCTGTGGGATTTCACAGAAGAATTGGCCCAGGGCATTGCCATGGCACAGGGGGAGGGAAAATGTATTGGCTGTGTGCAGCAGAGCAGTGAGAAAGGCACTGGCCCAGGCAGCTGCTGCCATGTGGGCACAAGCTCTGCTGCCCAGGAGGGCCCCGTAGTGCAGGAGTTTGCAGATGGACACGTAGCGGTCGTAGCACATGATGGTCAGGAGAGAAAACTCTGCTCCAATGAAGAAGATAAACAGACATGCCTGTGCAGCACATCCTGAGTAGGAGATGGTGCTGGTGTCCCAGAGGGAATTGTGCATGGCTTTGGGGACAGTGGTGCAGATGGAGCCCAGGTCGCTGAGGGCCAGGTTGAGCAGGAAGAAGAACATGGGGGTGTGCAGGTGGTGGCTGCAGGCTACGGCGCTGATGATGAGGCTGTTGCCCAGGAGGGCAGCCAGGGAGATGGCCAGGAAGAGGCAGAAGTGCAGGAGCTGCAGCTGCCGCGTGTCTGCCAATGGCAGCAGGAGGAAGTGGCTGATGGAGCTGCTGTTGGACATTTCCTGTCTCTGGACATGGTGGACTGTTGAAAGAAGACATTGACAAGCTGGGACCGATCTCCTTGAGACAATCCTATGCTATTTTGTTAGGAAACACCTAAATAATACTCTTCTTCCTGTGAGGCATCTTTGCTAAGCTTTTTTTTTTTGATTTGGGGTTTTTGCTGCTGAGTTCCTGTCTCATCTTCAGCAATGCTCTCAGCCTGAACACTGGGGAGCCCAGAGGGAAAACAGAGCTCCCTGTGCCCCAGTGCAGTCAGACCTGCTGGGCCCCACACAGGTGCCCTTTACCCATTACACCTCCCTCTATTTCACAATGGTCACACATAAAATATGCTTGAAAAATAAAGTGGATAATTTGAATTGTCCCGTTTCAATGTTCATTTCTCTAAACCCTTCTCTCTTTCCCTGTGCAGCTGCACAGAGCGGGATATCCAGAGCTGGTCTGGCTCTGTGCTGCCTGCAGTTGTGCCTATTGGGAGCTGCTTCTCTGTAGCCAAGGCTTCTCCCTGCCTGTGCTGCCACAGCCCAGCCCAGCCCTGGGGGCTCAGCTCTGCCCTGCAGAGCCCTCCCAGCACAGGGCACTGCCCAGGGGCATCTCCCTGGCAGCAGGGCCTGAAGGGCAGCTCAGACAAACAGAGATGCTGCAAGCCAAGGTGCTTCTGCTGCTGTCTGTGGGCAGAGGAGGCAGAGCAGGCACTTTGTGAGGGAGATATGAGGCAGATCTGCTGATGGCCAGGGTGACAGTGCAGGAGTGTCAGTGACACAGACAAACATGACAGCCCCTTTCCCTTTCCTTTCTGAGCAAGCTCTGAGCAGCCCTGGCCATGCAGCAGCATCTCCAGAGCAGGAGGAATCTGCCCTGATGGGGGTGGCTCCTTCCCCCTCCAACTTCTGCCCACAGTGCATGGGGAGCTGCCAGGCAGGCTGAGAGCTGCCCCTGGCAGGTGGCAGATGGCCTGGGCTGGCCACGAGCCCTGAGGGCTGCAGGAGCTGCTGTGCAGGACAGCCCTGGGCAGCCCTGGCTGCACCCCCACCTTCAGCTGTCCCTGCAGCCGTCCCTGGCAGCAGGAGCTGTCCTGCCCTGTCCCTCTGAGGGTGCCCAGGGCAGCCCCTCCTCCTCCTCCTCCTGTTCCGCCTCCTCCTCCTCCTCCTCTATTGCCCTGCATGCACAGACTCACCATGCACAGGGCGGTGAAGATGTTTCCCCAAGTGAAGTCTCAGCTCAATCTCTTCCCAATCCTAATTCCCTTCAGCCTGGTTCTGCCTGGCTCCTCTGCCCTCGGTGCCTGCAGGCAGAGCCCTCAGTCCTGCTGGGCTGGAAAGGAGCTGCTCCTGGGCAGAGCTGCTCCTTTAATGCTCAGCAGCACAGACACAGCACAAGGACTGTAATGACCCTCTTGGGGCTTTGGTGTTGTTTAGATGAGACTCACTCCCTGAAACTGTTCAAAAAACTTCTCAATAACATAAAGTCTGATTCAAACTCCAAAGTTTCTTGAAGTTTTAATGGGTCCCAGTGAGGGACATGAATGAGAAAGTGTCCCCAGGTTCCAGTTAGAGCACAACATTGCAGGCCGTGATGACAGCTGGGGACAAACAAGGCAAAGGTGTCTGTGATGCTGAGCAAAGCTGGATGTGTTTCAGCAATGCAAAGGGCCATGGCCTGAGCCCCAGCCCCTGGCAAGGCACATCCTGTCCCTCCCTCATTGCTCAGGCCTCTTCCCGGGCCACTGCCATGTGGGCATGTGCAATGGCAAGGGCAGCACCATGGGGCGGCCCCTGCCAGGCTGCTGAGCAGGGCCAAGGAGGCAATGAGGTCCCAGCACAGCAAGGCTCACTTGTCTCCTCCTCATGCCTCACGCCCAGGGCCAGCAGCCATGGCCAAAGTGCTGCAGGAGTTGCCTCTGGCAGGGCCTTGCAGCTGCTGCCCATGCCTGTGGCCTCTGCAGCCCAGGCTGAGCTACGGTGTCCCTGCCCTGCGCCTCTGTCCCTGCAGGCTGTCCTCATGCCCTGGCTGCCCCACCTGGCTGGCCCCTTCCTTTGCTGACAGCTCTGCCTCCTGCCTGCCTCTGCCTGCCCACACAAAGCCTTGACCTCGATACCAAATGGGTTATTTCAACTTTTACTGCATCGGTGAACTTTTATCAGAGGAACAAGGCATGCAGGGACTTCTTTCCCATCTGAGATGTTTGGAAGGGAAGAAGAAGACATCTGGCTCAAGGGTGCAGTGATAGAAAAAAACACGGACTGAGTCTGCGAACTTGGGGTGGGTTTTATGGAAATGGATACCTTTCCATACACCCTTAGCGATTGTTTATAAACAACACATTTGTAGAATCACATTTTCACATAAGGTTAGGAGTTATCCCATGTTGGACCTCATGCCTGAAGAAATGTTACCCTTTTAAATCTCAGACTAGTGTTAAAGCGTCTTACTATGGTATTTTGGAGATTTGGTGACAGTGGGGCCTCACGTAACCAAAGCGTTTATTTTGACACTATGGGTCTTCATGGACCAAAGGGCCTGTTCTGACACAGAAGACCAAGGGCCATTTTGACACAGTGGGGCCACATGGAATCCATGGTCCATTGTGCTCCTGCAGATCCAAGCAGACCGTTGTGACACTGTGGAACCTCATGGAACCGAGGGGCCATTTTGACACTGGAGGGCTTTGTTTGAACAATGGAACCATTGTTGACAGTCCGGAAACTCGTGGAACCAAGGGGCCATTATGACACAGCAGGGCCTTGCGGAACTAAGGAGACCATTGTGACACTACGGAACCCTATGCAACCATCTGCCTCCTGTGACACATCAGGGCCTCACAGAACCAAGGAGTCCACTCTGACACAGAAGAACCTCATGGAATCAAGGTAACAATGTTGTACTAGAGAACCTCATGGAACAAAGGATCCATGGTGACACTGCAGAACCAAGAAGAGCGTTATTGACAGAATGAAACCTCATGGAACCAGAATCCCATTGTGACACAGCAAGGTCCATGGTGACATTGTGCGGCATCATAGAACCATGAGACATTGTGGCACAGCAAAGCCACATGGAGCCAAGGGGCCATTGTGACACTGCAGAGACAAGGGGACCATTGTGACACTGAGAAACCTCATAGAACAAAGGGTCCATTGTGACACTGTGGGGCCCTGTAGAAGCAAGGGGCCAATATAGCACAGGAGGGCTCCATGGAATCTAAAGGACCACAGTGACAGTGAGGGGCTCCCTGGGATGAAGGGTCCACTCTGACACTCTGGAACCAGGGATACCATTGTTACACTACAGGACATCCCATTGAGAAACAGTAGGGCCTCATGGAACCATGGAGACCACTGTGACACTTTGAGGCCTTGTGGAACCAAAGCACCATTGTGTCACTGCAGGGCCTCATGGGACCAAGGGCACAATAGTGACACTCTGGGGCTCCAAGGAACCAAGGGGACATTCTTACACTGCAGAACCAAGGGTCCATTGTGACACAGCAGGGCCTCATGAAACCATAGAGGCCATTTGTACACTTTGAAACCTTGTGAAACCAAAGGGCCATTGTGGCATTTCTGGGACATTGTGGCACTTCAGGGCCTTGTGGAACCAAGGGGACCACAGTGATACTCTGTGGGGCTCAGTGGAACCAAGGGGCCTTTGTGACACTCTGATATCTCATGGAACCAATGGCCTGTTGTGACACTGCAGGGCCTTATGGAATCATGGAGACCATTGTGACACTACAGGCTTCATTGAACCAGGGGGCCACTGGGACACTTTGCAGCCCCATGAATCCAAGGAGTCCATTGTGACACTACAAGGACTCAAGGAAGCAAGGAA
>JAVTVJ010010958.1:0-65139 GCA_034509425.1 Eopsaltria australis | reverse complement strand
ACTTATACTACCTTACGTGCTCAAAATATTATTCACTTACAGAAGTTTCACACGGGATTTTTCTCTAATCTAATTAAAACACAGACTGGTCTCAGAAGGCAATAACATCAACAATTTCTTCTGCCAAGCTAATCTCTAGACACCTGCACTTTGTTTACAGCTCTCATGTCTCCCTTTCCACAGTTGTCTTGAGAACAGCCTTGAGCAGAGGCCTAACACTTATCTATGGAGTCTGGATTGCTCACTTATGTCTGTGCAGCCAGAAATGGCCATTTCCCAACATATCCCCCTTCTTTGCTTTGAGCAATCCAGACCATGTTTACATTTTTCTATTATTTATCAAATACTTAACATTATAAACTAATTGGCACTTAAACTTAACAGGAATGCAACTTAACAGCACTTAACTTTAACAGTCCTTAAAACTTACCTATAATCACTTAAACTTAACTTCACTTAAACTTAACACTTATATTTAGCAGAACTTAAATTTAACAGAACCTAACCTTAATAGAGCTTAACAGAATTTAAAATCAATAAACTTTAACTTAACATCACTTAAATTTAGCAACACTTAAACTTAACTGAACTTATGGCACTTTTACTCTTATGATTGTAATAACTATTAAAACTATCAAGCTTATCTTAATAAACTTCATTCATCATCTATTTTTAAAACTTATATCAGTCAATCAATTTCTTAAAGGCAATGTTACTCTTATTATCTACTTCAGTCTTTTCCCAGTTAAACTGGGTCTTCTTTGCACAAACCCTCTAGCGACCCATGGCCCTGATCATGGAGCCATTCTTCAACAATTCCCCCTTGTTCCTCTTTGGCAAGCAAAACACTGTGGGTCACTTTGGTTACTTGTTTCATTAAACAGCTATACACAATCTTAACAATTATTATAAACACAATAATAACACACAATCGAAGGCCTTCAAATAACAAGGTTTGGATCCAACCTGTGATGCCCAATGAGGACAACCATTTAGCTATTCCTAAGTCATTGCTCACCATCCAGGGTCTGCAACAGCTGCCTTGTTTCAGTGAAGACATGGAAAGCCCTTCCGGATAGGGTCTCCAAGTCTACCCCAAAAAGGATCCAGCTGATATAAATTCCAATTATTAAGTCAAACCCGACTTGAATACGATTTGGATGCAGAAACACCTGGGTCCGCTGGTAGATGTCCGACCAGGGAGAGTCAAGGCTTGGCCAGGGCCAGGACTCCAACTGGAGGGATTTCCCTAACACAGATCTTATGAGAAAACTGTTAGAAACAACAACTAAGAAGGTTACTTAAATCTGAGCAAATAATAGAGACAGTTACACAAACATAACACAGGTTGTGCAGACTGTAAAATAACAGACTTTGCCAAACACTTTTGACTAAAACGACCATGGTACCATGAACATGATAATTAAAAGATTGCATATGCATGAGTTTACGTACGTAATCTTAACAGAACCTAATCCTTGCTATAACACACATAGCTATGTATAGTTGTAGTTAACTCTTATAAAATCTAGTTGTAATACTTAACTGTAACAGAACTTAACAAATCTAATAGCATTTAAACTTTAACAATATATTTATAAGTACTATCCTGACAAATTCTGCTACTAAGGCTTACCACTCTAAAACATGCAGGATTTTGCAGAATGAAAAAAATCAAGACAGAAATATTTGAAATCTTATTCTAAAACTATCACTATAAGAAACAAACTGCTCAGTTTTGCTCCAACAAGCAAAACTGTCTTACCACTACTTAACTTTAACTTTCAAGAGTCTTTCAAGGAAAATCTAACTTAAACATTTCTTAATATGTAGTCTACAAGTTTGCACATGTTATTTATTCAAATGTTTCTTCTAGCTTATTAATCAGTTTACATTTCTCCCAAACTTCCTTATTCTGCTCGGCCTCGGCTGCGCTTTGGCACCGGCCTGTTAGGTGTACAATTCTGCTGCGTCCCCTCTGGATCAGTTCTGCCACGTTTTCAATCCTTTGTTTTTGCTGAATTGTTGCTGTGGGCTGGATGCTTGTAAACAGTCACTCCAGCACTCTCTCCGTCCTCCCTTTCTCCCCCTTTTTCTTTTTGCACTGACTAAGTGCAAGTCTTGTAGCAACCTAGATTTCCCAGATTTCTTCTTGTTAACACAATTTCCACCAGGAAAATCAGCAGCAAGTATACGAGACAATATGAACAGTCTTTGATACTTGCAGAAAAACGACCTATTAAAAGTGCACCCAGGGCTTGACTCAGGAGCACCGGCGGTCGAGGGCGCAGGCGCAGGGAGTGCTGGGCCGGTACTGTTGGAGCACGGCGGGCGGCCGCGCTCTCCTTCCCGTTTTCCGGGGCCAGCAAGCGAGCTGCGCGCGGTCCCTGTGGCTAGGGAAAACTGTTGTTACTTAGTCGATGCTGGGAAAAGAGGTTCCTCGCTGCCCGCCCGGCGCACGGAAAAGCGGTGGCGGTTGCCGCGCCGTGTCACCACCGCTGCCGGCTCCACAGCCTCCCACCCCCGGCGCACTGAGATGCCGCCGGAGCCGAGGGCAGGAGCCGAGGGCAGGGACCGCCGGGCAGGAGCCGCTGCTTACTGCAGCGGCCGCGGGGAGAATTCCGAAACCGCTGCGAGGAGAAATCCGAAACTGCTGCGGGGGGTGGGGGGGGGGGAGCGGGCGGACACCTTTCCCTGGAACTCTGGAAGCAGTGTTCTAGGAGATGCATCTGCAGCTAAAGAAGAAAAAAGGAGAGGTCCTGAAAGTTCTCAACGACTTTGAGGAGCAGTAGGTTCCTCGGATTCAGATAGAGATGAATAAACAGAAAAACGAGAAGGATTCAGTCAGCCATGATGGTCAGGAGCTGGAGGCTCTGTTCTCTGATGTCCAGCCACTGTTCCCAGGCAGCAATTTGCTCCTTCTGGCCATCTCCCCCCAATTCTGGGGGATGTGGCATGGGGGGGGCACCGTTGGAGGCTCGCGGCTCGAGCTCTCTAACTTTTTAAACATGTAGAAATTTTTCCAGTACATCACTTTCATCACTTTTCTGTCCCTTTTTCCCTGACGGATTGTAGAAGCGAGTCCGATTGCAAAGCTGTTTTCACAGTCTCGGGGGCGGCTGTCCGGTTATCACTGAACATGTCTCACAGCGCCCTTTTTTATTGTCTCTCAGCCGGGTATTTGAAAGGCCACTCTCGCTCTCAGGGTTAATCTACAGTCTCAAGTCCATTTTAGGAGATTCCGCATAGCGGAATTATCACAGTTCAATTCTCTCACAGAGATGATAAGTTAGAAGAGGTCCTGGACTGTCAGCTGTCCTTCATCTATCTCCATCCCTTCCGTCCTCTTCCCGAGACCTGAAGCACCGAGGTTCTCTGCCTAGGCGCGACCCTCCCGCCTCTGCGCTAAGGGCCTGCGTCTGGCAGGGGCTATCATTTCACCTCTTTTGTCTCCCATGGCGGTGACTATTTCTGCTATAAATGTCTGCATTCCCACCGGCACTCGGCTCATCTTTTTTAACATGACCTGAATGGAGGCGTCTGCGGGCAGCGTCTGCTGATTACAATGTCCTAAAACACACTGGCGTAACAGTGCCCCTCGCCTCCACTGCTGCACCCCAGCTCTGATAGCCGCGGATACCCTATCATCCTGCAGGGACTCAAAGAGCACTGGAAACGCCGCTTCTCCTCGGCTTAAAGTTCTAACGTCCTGAGCTAGTTTTTCATCGCCCTCTTCCAAAGCTTTCTGTTCTACCTTCGCCCAGCTAATTCTGCGTCTCCCTTCCCCGCGCGAAACGGAGCAGCGCCCCCGCCTCCACCTCCACCCAGCGAGGGGGGGGGCGCGAGCGGCGGCTGGCGCGCCGGCGGCTGCTCCTGCCGAGAAGGGACACTGCTTCCTCGCACCGGGCGAGAAGGCATAGAATCACCCGGGGTGGGGGGCAAAGCCGGCTGATCTTCCTCCTGTGGTTCGGCCGGTGCACAGGGGAGGGGCGGACACCCCTCCTCCGGCTCCGGCGGCGCGGGCGCCGGGGCGGCCGATTGCTCCGCGCAAACAGCGGCCGCCTCCGGGGCAACGCCGTGCTCGGGCGGCGAGCTGTGCACCTCCAGCACCATACACCTCCCTACTGCCGGCAGGCTGGGCGTTTCGTTACCAATGCCGAGCATTCCCGGGATAGGGCGCTCACCTCCCGGAGTCCTCCCGCTCCCTTCCGTGATTCCTTCTAGTTTTGCCGTGGCAACGGCTGCAACTTTTTTCTCTGCCTGATATCTTTGCAAGCAGGTCGTTACCTCCCTCCAGGGCTTCCCGAGTGCCGCGCCTACCTTGTTGCTGTCTAGAATTCCCTCAAACAACTGATCACCATACGTCCGCCATTCTGGCAGGTCAAAAATCCTGTTAGGGTCCCCGAAACAACCCTTTGCCATCCCCAATGTAGCTAATCCTGCCACCTGCTTTAGGGTCTCTTCGCTGACTCTTCGCTTTTCTAAAAAGCATGTTAATAAGTCTACGGCTACCTGCGAATCCATTTCCGTCCAGCTGGTTAATCTCTCCAGGCTGATCGCAGAGGCCTCCACGTCCCACCGCACTGGCCCCTCCGCGTCTTTCCGCGCCGCGTCTAGGCGCCGAGCGATCGCCCCGCAGCCTTTCCGAGTTATAGCCGTTCTCGGGCGGCGGACCCCTCTCCGAGGTCCAAGCGTTCGGATCCCCCCTTCGCCGCGCAAAGGGTATAGATCTTCGCTCCCCGGTCGCTGCTACCGGTGCTTTCCCGATCCCGCCGGTCAGGTCCCGCGCGTCCCGCACGTCGGGGTCACCATTTGCCGGCGAGAGGAGCAAGACGACGAGCCAATATGGTTCATAAATCAAGCTCGTTTATTGTCAGACAGTGCACATACTTATACTACCTTACGTGCTCAAGATATTATTTACTTACAGAAGTTTCACACGGGATTTTTCTCTAATCTAAGTAAAACACAGACTGGTCTCAGAAGGCAAAAACATCAACAATTTCTTCTGCCAAGCTAATCTCCAGACACCTGCACTTTGTTTACAGCTCTCATGTCTCCCTTTCCACAGTTGTCTTGAGAACAGCCTTGAGCAGAGGCCTAACACTTATCTATGGAGTCTGGATTGCTCACTTATGTCTGTGCAGCCAGAACTGGCCATTTCCCAATGTATATATGTCATATTGCATTATTATTATTTCACTTGCACAACGAAATTGAAACTCCAGATTAAAAACCTCTTCTGTCACTCCATGTGGAAACATTCCCACAACAATTGTTCCTTCTGTTGGTGCTGTTTCCAAGATGCTGGTAACAAAATCCATCCTCATCCTCCCCAAGCCACAAGTCCTTCCCTTTTTCCATGTACAATTTTTGGATGCATTTGAAGACATGCAGCAGTTCAGCTTCTTTTCACCAAATGCCCCATTGCTCACACAATGCTCCGACCTCAGCCCACTCCAGAGCCAGCGAACTCTAGGAAAGGCCTTCCCATCTGGGCATTCCTGATGGGGCTGATTCCTTACATTTGGATTTAAAAAGTGACATTTTGTTGTGATCTGGCCAGACTATGCCAATTCTGTTTTACCAGTGGGCACAGTCAGCACCAAAGACACAGACACCAACTGAAGGAACATCTGCTTTCATTCTCCTGTTTGGTTCCTCCCAAAGCCTTGCCAGGGCCCAAGGAGGAACCAAGGAGTTGACTCTGACCATTCAGCCCCAAACAAGGCCACATGTTGGATTTCATGGCCTTGTCCAGCTTCTAAATACAGAAAGGTCAATCCATGTTTGACTAATGAGTGGATACATCTATCACAGCACTAATGACCATGCATATTTCGGTAATGAGCAGATACAAAGATAACCTTTGACTGGAAGGCTCATCCAGAGGCCACCTTTGGCTCAGGGCCTGCTGTTCAGGCCTCAGTCAGGCCTCTTGTCCAGGCCTTGGCACTTCAGGGACGTAGTTTAGTGGTGGGCTTGACACTGCTGGCTGAACAGCTGGACTGGATGAGCTCAGAGGTCTTTTCCAACAGAAATGATTCCATGATTCCATGATTCCATCTGCTGCATTCAGTCAGGTCCATGTTGGCAGCATTAGGATGGCAAAAAAGTTTCCTCTTGCTCGGCTCCTGTGGCCTGGGCTTCAGCTCCATCAGCCCCTGAAGCTGAGCTGCTCATGCTGAATGAGACGACTTGGAGAGAAGAATACAGTTCATCCAATTCCTTCTGGGACACTGAGAGGGGAGGGGGTGGAAACAGGAGCATTGTTTGGTGTGGCCTCACTGTGCCCTTCACGCCTTGCAGCGTTTTGAAACAGCCAAGAGCTTTCTCCAAGAGTGCAATGAAGCAGCTGTTCCTGCTCCCAGCTCTCCTTCTCTCCAGTCTCTGCACTTGCCTGGCTTTGTCCCTCTTGCTGTGCCCTCTGTTCCCCCTGAGCTTGGTGGCTGCTGCCCAGAACTGTGGAGCTGGCCCAGATCAGGTGATGGAGGGCAGTCACAGAGCTCATCCTGCTGGAGGGACAAGGAAAAGGCAGTGGGAACACAGCAGTGAGGAGAGCTGAGGGCTGCAGAGCAGCTCTGAATGACACTGTCACCTCTCACAGCACCCCTGAGACACTGCTGCTGTGCAGGGCTGGGCTTGAGGGCGCCTGTGTGCCCTGCCAGCTCCTGGCAGGACTGGGAATCTCAACTCTGTCACACCCCACCTCTTTGAGAAGATTCCTTTTCTTCTCACCCCGTGAATGAGCTGCACATTCCCTTGGAAATTGTCAGGGGTTTCTTAAAAACACAAAGTCCCCCTTAGGGCTTTTTGCTCTGCTTTGCAAGAGCAGAAGGGCAATTCTTCATCCATCAGCTCCAGGCTGCACTGCCTCAGGAGCACGGCCCACTCACCAGCTTTTGCCCAATTGTGGCACTTCCAGAGAAGGAAGGAAGGAAGTGCAATTGCACAATTCCAGCCAAAAAAGAAGGAAGAGTGGGACAGACAAAACATCCTGTGGAGATCCAGGGGTTCAGATGAGACTGTGGAGAGTTTGGGTTCTTGCCAGTTGGATGTGTGTCCCTGACTGCAATCTCCTGGCCTGCAGGAGAGTCTCACTCACCTGCAGAAGCAGAAAGCTCAGTCGGTGTGCTCGGAACGGGCTCGTCTGATGCAAAGCTGTCAGAGCCATGTGAGGGCAGAGCGGGCCCAGCCGTGGCCTGGGCTGAGCCCAGCAGAGCCCTGGCTGAGCCCAGAGCAGCCTCAGCATCCACAGAGCCCGGCTGGGAGGAGAGAAACCAGAGAGCACCCGTCAGCTGAAGGCTCCTGTCCCCCCTGTCCCAAGTGCCCACGGTGCCCAGGCCGTGCTGGCCATGCCCAGAGCTGGGCCCAAACCTCCCCAGCACTGCTGCCCTTGGGAGCAGAGCAGGAGGGCAGGACATGTGCCCAGCCTGCAGCCAGCCATGGCAGATCCCCCTCCTCAGCAGCTGCCCAGAGCAGGATGCTCCTGTGCTCGCTGCCATCTCCCAAAAGCCCTTCTCCCACCCGTGCCAAGCACACGGGGACCCACCTCACGCCATCCGCCGCCGGGAGAACAGCTGCTCCCAAACCATGTCCTCAGCCTTCTCCAAGGGCACGTCCCATCCACGCCGCAGCTGCTCCCGAGCACTTCCCCATCCACACTGGACACCACCTAGAACGCTTCCTTTAGAAAAACAAACAACAAATTATTGAAAATAGATTACAGACAAAAAAGGAAAACAAGAGAAAAGGTAAAAACTCTGATCTTTGTCAGAGGGTTGAGGAAGGCCCAACCCCTACATGCCAGGGAAAAACCCACCCACGGGTGAGGGAAGCCCACGCTTTCTCCCTTCCCCCCTGCACTGTCCCCCAAAAGTACCAGTGATCCCAAAGCAAACAAGGGGAGTGGAGCAGCCCAAGCCCTTCCTTGCCTGCAAAGCAAAGCAGCCCCACACAGGTTCTGCAGTCAAACCTCTGCTCCTGCCATCGGGGGTTTGTTTGTGTCGGGCTGGCTGCCCCAGCCCCAGCTCCAGTCCAGGGCATGGTGGGTGCTGGGGGCTGTTGGCAGGGCCAGGAACCGACTCCCATTTCATACCCACCCCAGCCCATCCCCCTAGCCCTGCCAAAAAGCAGCTTGACAGCCACTGAAGAATTCATTGCATCCAGCCCAGCAAAGGGGGAGCCTTTGGTGCCCGGCCAGGCCATGCAATGCCCAAATGTGGGAGCATCCCCCTGGCTGTGGGCTCATCTGCAAATTCACTGTGGAGCCTGCCTTTGAAGAAGGTGCCACAATCAAAGCCCATCATTTTCATCTCTCTGGTGGCCATGTCGAGGAAGAGGCTGTCATCCTTGATGTCATCCTGGATGACTCCAGCAGCAGCAGCCCGACCTGGCACAGCTTCTGCAGGGACTCCTTCTTCCCTGGGGATGAGACCAGGCTGTCAGGGCTCTGCCCAGGGCCCCAGCTGTCAGTGAACCAGGACAAGCACAACCAGCTTGGATGGCAGCCACCAGTGCTGGGCAGAGCAGCTCAGCTCCAGCACAAGGGCTGCCTGTTCCCATCTGATGACCCGTGGCAGTGATCCAGGCAGGACAAAAAAGTCTGCGTTTCTTTGCCTCTGATTGCCAAGCCTTGTGTGGAGCTGTAACTTACCAGGTCCCTGGAACAAAGGGTGCCTGTGGCTCTCTCCCTTCTTCTATGGCAGATGAATATCCTGCAGCCAAGGATCAGAGAACAGGGCTTCCAATGAGGGCCTGTCCACATCGAGCATGGATAAACACCGCCTGATCAGATCTTGGCACTCTGCGCAGAGAAACCACAAACCACCGGTCAATTGGAGAGGGCTCCTGTCCGCTTTGCCCCACTATTCCCATGCCCAGGCCATGCTGGGTGTGCCCAGAGCTGGGCCTAAATTTTCCCATCAGTTCCTTGTTTTGGAGGAGAGCAGGAGAGCAGGACATGTGTCCCCTCCTCAGCAGCTGCCAGAGCAGATGCTCACGAGCCCGCTGCTGTCTCCCAACACTGGCATTCCCCCCGTGCCCAGAGATGAGGATCCACCTTGAGAGAGCCGTTGTGGCAGCGAGAGCTGATGGTCCCAGCTGATCTTCTGGCCCTTCCTGAAAGGGTGCTCCCCGCAGCAGGATGCCCAGGGACCAGACCGTGGCTGCCTAGCCATAGTACCAGCCAAAGTGGGTCCATTCTGGGGGGCTGTAGGACGGTGTTCCTATGGAATCCAGATGGAGCTCATCAGGGGGATCCTGCTGCTCCCAGAGTCTCACCCCAGCATCCCTGGGCATGCGGGGGCTGCACCAGTGGCACACGGTGTGACCCGCTGCCCTCTGGCCAGCACCTGGGATTTTTGTGCAGACTTGAGGTCGTAAAAGAAGCCACAGATCTGGGAAGAGGCCAGAGGAAGCCCTGGCAGGGCCCAACAATGACATGCAGAGGAAAATCCCACTCAGTGCTGGGGAAAAGCCATGCCTTCATCCTCCCTGCCTGCATTGCCCCAAAAAGCCAAGGCAAACAAGGCAAGCAGAGCAATCCAAGCCCTTGCTCACCTGCCCACCAAACCACCTGGGGCACAGCTTCTGGCCTCCCCCTCTCTGATACTCCCACCCATGGGGGTTTTTGTTGGGCTGCCTGCCCCAGTCCTGGGCAGAGTGGCTGGCAAAGGCTGCCAGCAGGGCTGGAAGTTGCCCTCTACACAGCCCTGCTCAAAAGCAACTGGGCTGAAGACTCAGTGCCATGACTGGCAGTAAAAGGGAGAATCCCCGCTGCAACACCCAGCTTGGGCTGTGAGATTTTGGGCCATGAGATGCTGGGTGCGTGGGCTCACCTGCAAATTGAGTGTAAGCTGTGTCTTGCAGGTAGGTGCCACAGCCAAAGTCGATGAGTTTTGCCTGTCTGGTGGCCAGGTCGAGCAGGATGTTCTGGGGTTTGATGTCCCTGTGCAGGACCCCGCAGCTGGTGCAGTGCCGCACGGCCTCCAGCACCACCTCCTCGGACAGGAACCCCGGTGCCCGAATGAAACGCTGCAGGTCCTGACACCACTCCGGGCGCTCCATCACCATCAGCGCGTCGTTGGGGAGCTCAAGCCACTCCAGCAGCTGGACCACACCAGGGAAGCCGGTGGACACCCTGTCCAGCAGCACGATCTCCAGCGGAGCGCTGGTGCCGTCGGGCTGCGGGAGGAGCACGATGCCGTCAGTGGGGCTGAGGCCATGCCAGGGGAAGCCCTCACCAAGCTCGGGATGCTCTGCGCCCTCCCTTGGCCCCACGCCCGCTCTCCCTGCAGGCGTCCCAGCGGCTCCCACCCTGCCGGGCCCTGGCTCCTGGCCGCCCGGCACGGCCCGTCTTCTGCCGCTGGCCACCCGCTCACTCACCAGCTCGCCCCAGTGCCGGACGCGGTTCCGTGGCACCCTTTTGACGGCCACCTGCAAGCCAAGGGGAGCAGAGGGCTGAGCTCGCCGCCCGCCCTGCCCAGCCCCATCCTCCTCCTCCTGCGCCCTCCTCCTCCTGCGCCCGCCGCCGGCCCCGCCACTCACCGGGGCGCCGTCCGAGAGCCGCGTGGCCGCGACGACGCTGCCGAAGCCGCCGCGCCCCAGCAGCGAACCCACCCGGTACTGCTCCTTCAGGCCCCGCCGCGCCTTCCCTGCGGGCGAGACGCGGCTGTCAGCGCTCGGCCCGGGGCCAGCGCCGGCCCCCGAGCGCCCCTCAACCGCCCCGGGCCGGGCATCCCCACGCGTTCGCTCTGTGGAACGGGGCAGCGGCGGCTCGGGGCCGGCGGCCGCGCTGCCGAGCGGGGGAGCCCGGGCCGGGGAAGCCGCAGCGGAGGCGGCGGGAGCGGCCGCGCCGCGTGTGTCCTCCGCGGGCCCTGGGAGGCGCCGGGGCCGGGGCCGGGGCCGGGATCTGGGTTGGGATCGGGGCTGGACCCTGCGTCGAGGCCGGGCTCGGGACAGGTGGAGCCAAAGGGCGGCGATGCCGCCCCAGCCCCAGGAACTGATGCCCGCCCAGCAGCGCCACCGCCAGCACAGCGAGAGCCGGGCGGAGGCGAGACCGCGGCGGGACGCCCGGGGGCGGGGACGGGGACAGGGCAACCCCGCCCGGGGCCGGGGGCGGGCCGGGGGCATGGCCCGGCCAGGCAGGGGGAGAGGGAGACGGGGAAGGGCGGGGTGGACCACGGAAGGGAGACCGGGAGGGGGTATGGGATACTGGGAGAGGGAGAGGAGGAACAAGAGTAGGGACGCAGAGGGTCTCTCGAGTCGCTGCTCTGCTGCCGCTGCTGCCGCTGCTGCCGCTGAAGCGCCGGGAGCGTTTGTCCGCGTGTCCGTGTGTCCGTTCCCCGCGTGTCCGTTCTCCGTTCCCCCCGCGCGCCCCAGGGCCGAGCCCGCGCACCCCGGGGCAGCACGGGCTGCTCCGCTCCGGGGCCGAACCGGAGTCACGGAGCATCTCTTCCTCCCGCAGCCACGCCATAAGCACCGTCTCGTTTTGCTTCGTCTTCACTCGATTGTAACTTTTCTTCCCGGCAATCTTGCCCCTTGCCCCTCGTGCTCGCCTGCCCCGGGCCCCATCCCGCCCGCTTGCCCCGCGCTGCGGTCTCTTGCTCACAGGCAAACCCAGCGCGGTCCGGCCTTTCCCCTGGAGCAGAGGAAAGTGCTGAATGAGGAGCCAGGCAGCGGCAGGCAGAGGCAGCCCCGCGGGAGGGCTGGGCACAACGTGAGGAGGGAGAAATGCAGCCCCTGCGGGGCAGCGCTGCTCCCCGGCCGCTCGGGGTGGGCAGCGGCAGCGGCGGGGCCGTGCCCGGCCCGGTGCCCTCGTCCCCAGGGCTGTTCCTATTTTCTTCTCCGGTTCCAGGTGAAAATCGGAGACTGCCGATAGGAGGATGAAAATAAAAGAATGAAACCACTGGTTTTGCCGAGTTTGGATGCCAGTGCAATAGAGCAGCTCAGCTCTCAGCTGTCTGCCTCCTCCCTGCCAATGCAGCACTTTCAGCCTGCAGCAAAGGCCCTTTCTACAAAGAAACTGCTGGCTGCTTTATTTCTCCTGCTGTTCATTGGCACAGCTAGAAAACCCAACTGCTTTGGATCCTGAGTCTGTCAGAACAGGTTCACTTTGCTGTGTGAAGCCAAGACACAGAGTCTTGACCCCTGCACCATGTCCTAGGAATGACCTTTGTTGCTGCTGGGGATTGTCCCTGCTGAGGGGGAAGCACTATGGGAGCACATGCCCTGTCCCTAGAACCCATAGCCGACCAGTTCTTCCCTCAGGCTGAGCTTTCCAGCTGGGCCCTGAAGTCAATCAGGTGCTTTCCCAGAGCCTTCCATGGTTTCCAACCACCCCTCAAGGTGTTGCTCACAGGGGCACAGAACCTTGTTCAAGGTCAGGAGAGCAGAAAAAATGACAAGAGATGCCCAATTCAGAGCTCTGTTTAAAAACCTGGAAAATCAAAATCAGTTGGACCCTGAAGCCCAGCTGTGGGCCCTGGAATCTCAGTCCAAGGGAAAACTGGAAAGGCTTTTGTCCTGGGTTGGGCCAGAGGGGTCAAAATCTAGGAAGTGATCTGTGCTGTAGGAATGCAGGGAGGGATACAACTTTCTTCCTGCGAGAGAGAGAGCCAATAATCAGGTAGTTTTAAGAATTGATAGGTAGGTAAACCAATTAAAAAGTTGGTCCACCTTCAAGGAAAAAACCATATATAAGCAGAGACTCTCTGACGCTCTTCCTCTTTAGACCTGCTACTGCTGTGTAGAGAGGAGCAGCTCCTGCTTCTCTCACTGGTAAGGCCCCCCCCTACCTCCTTCCGAAGGAGGGATGGGGGGGGGAAGGGAGGTTTTACAGCAGCCGTGCCGCTGCAGCCGGGCAGGCATGGGGGAGGAACGGCTGGAATCTTCAGCAGATACAGCTGAGCTGGTGTGCCAGCTACACGAGAGGGAGAGCCAGGCCCCTGCTCCGGGCCAGGCAAGGACCGGGCCGGACTCCATCCAGCTCGGGCCAGGCCCTGCCCTGTCACCCCGGGCCCAGATGGCCCCAGCAGGCCGAGCCAGCTTGGCCGAGCCAAGCAGAGACTCTGAGAGCGTCTGGCATTCAGCTCAGACCTGTTCAAACAGGCCGGCAAAGAGCACGTGATCCTCACACTGCCGGAGAGAGAGAGACAGAGATTAACTCTCTCCATGCCTGGACTAAACTCACAGACATCCATCCTTCCTCGCAGAGAGAGGAACGAGTGAAGACATCTACATAGTGCAGCGCAGAGACTTTACAGTCAGTGAAGAACGCAGAACTGATACCTAGAGGGAGGTGCATGGGAAGTTGCTTCAAGAGTGAAGCTGAAAACTCTTTTGGAGAACCATGGTTGGGGACTGAGCTAATAAATTCTCTGTAATATATGAAGATATAGTCCAAAGGGGGATGTGAGGTTCTTATTGCAGCCAATGAACTGAAATACCTAAGTACAGACAAGTAAGTGTTGAAAAAGTACAGCCTGATGAGAAACTAGAACCAAGAGAGAGGAGAGGCTGTGACCCAGAGCCCTGGTCCCGGGGAGAATGCTAGAGAACCTGAGTTGTCAGGAGAACCTGTGTTGCTAAGCACAGAAGAAGGGATTTTCTTTGTTGCTGCAATTGAACTGGGCATCCTTAAAACAGGTACCCTGTGGACTGTTCATAACCCACCATAGTGGCTGTGGGAAGGCTACTGGTGTGGGAGAGATCCACCATTAAGCTGGACTTTACTCCGGGCGGCAGTTAATGGTGAGGCAGAAGACCCATAAAAACTGTATTTTTCTACAGAAGATCCATAGTGTAAGCAAAAGAAACTTCTCTCCCTGAATGAACTAGAACAAGAGCTGTTTCTGAGGTGGTAAACTGACTGGAGGTCAAAGTGTTGTCTTTTGTATGTTGTCAGGGAGAATGAAATGGAGAGGTGGGGAAGGAGGGGTGGTCTGGGGAGTTTGTTCTGGTTTTTTTTTCTTGAGTTTTTTTTTCTTTTTTCCCTTTGTCTTAGATATATTAATAAAACTTCTTTGTACTTTATAAAGTTTGAGCCTGCTTTGCCTACTCCTAATCCTTATCTCACAACAAGCAATCAAGTAAATTTAGGTAAGTGTGCTGGCATTTAGCCACAAACCTGAATAAGCAAACTAAAACCACGACATACTGGAAGCAGAACTGGGGCACCTGGGATCATGCTGGAAGCAACTGGAAGTAACAGAGAGTTATTGGGATCGGCCTGGAGGGAACTGGAACCTTACTGGGGCAAGTGGATGTGACTGGGAATGACTACAAGCATGCTGAGGGAAACTGGGATATACTGGAAGAGTCTGCAATCTTTCTGGGACCAACTGGGACCACCCCCGGGGTAACTGGGAGTGACTGGAACCAACTGGGATCATGCTGGAATCTACTGGGAGCAACTGGGATTACTGCACTGAGGGCAATGGGGATGTACTGCAAGAGACCAGGAGTGAGTGAGAACATCCTGGGAGTGATTGGGAACTTGTTGCAGGTGACTGGGATATACTGGGAGAGACAGGGATTGACAGGGATCATACAGGAAGGTACTGGAATAATTCTGTCAGTATCTGAGAATGCCTGGGATCCTACTGGAATCATACTGGGAGTGAGTGGAACCATCCTGGGTAACTGGGAGCAACTGGGACCATGTGGGGAGCAAATGGCATCCTACAGACAGGGACTGGGAGTGACCGGCTTCAAACTGGAAGTGACTTGGGACATACAGGGAGAGTCTGAGCCCATAATGGGATCACACTGGGTGTGACTGGGAATGACTGGGCCCTACTGAGATCCCACCCCAGGCACCGTCAGGGGCAACACAGACCCAGCCTGGGCACAGGCAGGGAATTTATTCCCAACCAAATCACAGCAGCACAAGGCCAAGGGAAAGAAATCTCTCCAACACCTTCCCCATACACAACAGGGATCACCCAGAACAGGGGTCACCAGGACTCTGCCCAACTGGGATCACTGGGGATCATCCAACACAGATCCTCCCATGGGGGATGGAGCTGGAGCAGCACACGAAGTTCTTTCTACAGTCAGGGCACTCACAGGGCTTCCCTTAGTGGTGCCTCCATTGGTGTTGGGTCAAATGAGAGCTCACAGAGAATCTCTTCCCACACTGGGGACACTCTTAGGGCCTCTCCCCGCTGTGGATGCGCCGGTGCCGGACAAGGTGGGCATTTTGCTTGAAGCCCTTCCCGCAGTCGGGGCAGCGGAAGGGCCTCTCCTCTGTGAATCCGCTGATGCATGAGGAGAGTGGAGCTCCTCTGAAACCTCTTCTCACACTCAGGACACTTGTAGGGCCTCTCCCCAGTGTGAATGAGTTGATGTTTTCTCAGGTCAGAGTAGCACAGGAAGCTCTTCCCACATTCCTCACACTCATGGGGCCGTTCCCCAGTGTGGATCCTCTGGTGATGGATCAGGTTGGAGTTCTGGCTGAAGCTCTTCCCACATTCCAAGCACTCGTAGGGCTTTTCCCCAGTGTGGATTCTCAGGTGATTTATCAGCTCAGAGGTGCGTCTGAAGCTCTTCCCACATTCCCCACACTCATAGGGCCGTTCTCCAGTGTGGATCATCTGGTGCCGGATCAGGTAGGACCTCCATCTGAAGCTCTTCCCACGTTCCAAACACTTGTGGGGCTTCTCCCCACCCTGAGGCTTCTCCACCAGCTTGGAGCTCTGCCGAGATCTCTGGCTGCCTTCCTGGCACAGGGAGGGTCTTTCCTCTTTGCAGCTCCCTGGGCTGGGTTTGCAGCCCCTCCTTGTGTGGGATCTCCACGACTTTTCCTCCTCCTCCATCCGGCTACGCCTTGGGAATGACAAATCCTGGTTTGGGGGGAAAAAGCAAGGTAAGAGCAACTTGGGTTGGGGGTTCTTCCTGCCCAACTCCATCTCAGGAAGTCACTGGAAATCTTATGTCCATAAAACCTCCAAAACACCAACATTCAGCCCAAAGACCCCCAAATAATCAAGAAAGAGGCCCAAAACATCCAGATTCACCCAAAACTCCCTCCAAAATAGATTCAACTGCCACAAAAAAAAGCAAAGCAACAACATTTAAACCAATAAAGCTTAGAAACACCAAGATCCACCCACCCCTCTGAAAATCATGGATCCCCCTCCCCTGCTGGATGTGGGAGGCCAACGCTCCTGGGGCTCGGGAGAGGCTGCAGATATAGGGGTGCTGGAACCTTGTGATGGCTTCTCTTCCTGCTCCTCCTCATCCTCCTCCTCCTGTGTCCCTACTCTGCCTAACCTTTCTCTTGCTCCTGCTATTACTCCATGTCTTGCATAACCTCACCTCCTCCTCCCCCGAGCATCTGTAGACCGTTTTGTTCTTCAACCCTGTTTCTCCATCCCTTCCCCTCCTCCCCTCAGGCCCAGTATTCACCCCTGCCTCCCTCTTCTCCCCAGAGCTGTTGCATCCCACAGGAGGAGCAGGGGATGGAGCTGGCACAAGTTGGGCTGGCACAAGTCGGGCTTCCGCTCACACTCGGCCCCCACTGCAGCCGCTCCTGCCAGGACAGCGCGGGGGAGCCCGGCCTGGGCGCTCCGCCCCTCCCACCTCCCCAGATTCCCCTCGCGGGGGGCGCTGGGGGCAAAGGTAGGGGCGCACGTGGGGTCCAGATGAGGAGCTCTCGGCGCTGCGGGTCTGCCTGGGAACTGGGGAGTCATCAGCGCCGCGCCCTCGGACTGGCTGAGCCCAGCCTGAGGGCTGGGGCTGCAGCAGGGGCGGACACCCCGCTCCAGGGGGGATGTCCCGCAATTGCGGGGGACCCTCAGAAAAGGAAGAAGAGGAATGTGTCTGTACAAACACATGGTGTGAGTCTGTCTGGAGATAGGGACAGGGATTTGTACATAAGGAATTGACAGCAGAAGCCATCCGTTTCAGAAAATGTTATTAATTGACACAGACTGCTGCTCAGCCAAGGTCCTGCTAAATTCCTGACCTTCGAGAGGAAGAACAAAGACTGAACAGAGCCATGACTACAGTCACCTAGACAAAAGGGTGGGTGCATATTAAGCCAGCGAGGAAAGGGAGAAAGAGATGAGGCTGGGAAAATTAGGATAAAAAGGAGGCTGCATCCTCCAAAAACTGGAGACACCCCATGGGAAATGTCTTAGCCTCTCCCTATGCCCATGAATCAAGTTACTTTTTCAGGGCTCCTCTGTCTCCATCGCAGACAGAAGCTCTGGCAATGTGAATTTTTCCACACAACTTGGGGCCTTCTCAGGAATTCCTCCCACCCTCCGGGGCCGGCGGGCAGCGAGTGCAGCTGAAGGCGCCTCACCCAGTTTGGGTGATCGGCTCCCTTCGGTGGCGGCCGGCACTGGGCATCGATTGGGTACCCGAGAGTGACCAGGAGACAAACGAGTGACGGATCAGGGGGGTTTGTGAAGAGTCAACAGGGAGGGAGCACTGAAAATCTCATCAGTGACTACAGTGGGATCTTCAGGGAGTAACCATGGCAGGGCACCCGTGGAGGGTGGCAAAGGAAAGCCACGAAGGGGTCCCTGCAAAAGGGATGAGGATCCCAAAACGTCTCTGAAGGGTCCCTTGGGAGAATGTTGAGGTAGTTTGCACAATTTTCTCAGAGGTAATTAAGGACATGGAACCCAGGGGGGCAATGAGGGAACTCAAGAAGGGGTCTCGACAGACAACAGGGGATGGATGGTGTTGGTGTGCTGGGAAAGGATTAGCTGAAGAGGAGTGTGCAGGAATATGGTTAAGGCAAGAAGCAGCAGGAGGAATCCATAGGGGAAGACAAAGAATGATGGAAAAGAGGAGGAAGAGATAAATACTGAGGACTGGGATGTTTTACAGCCTCCTTTTTGCCTCAGAAATAGCCAGCTGATCCAGATCTTTTGCATCCCCGGTTTCCAGGACAGGAAAAGAAGAAGGTCAGGATTTCAGAGAGTTTCTCTGTGCTGGGCGGCAGCAGGACCGGGCACAGAGGTGCAGGACCGGGAGCACGGGCTGGGGGCCTGTGCAGAGCTGCGGGGCCGGGCCGGGGCTGTGGAGCAGCCGGGGCTCAGCGCCGGGCACTGCCTGACCCCAGCACACCCCGGGCACGGCCGGCAGTAGCCCCCGGCCCCCAGGAGGCTGCGGGACGCCCCGGCCACCTGCCCGGCCCCGTGGAGCTGCCGGCCCTGCCCGCCGGGGGGGCCGCCTTTGGACACTGCGGCAGGACAGGAACCAGCTCTGGGATACGGGATGTGGAGGGGAGGGGGAGCACAAGGAGGAGGAGGAGGAAGGAATAGCTGGGAAAAGTGGATTACTCATGGAAGGATCAGGATTTTCTTTGAAGGACCTTGTTTGGGTCACTGGATAAACGAACGATTTTGCAGAAAGCTCAGCAGCTGTCACAGGATGAGCACCCACAGGCACTGACGGGGGGCTGCAGCAGTGGCAGAAGAAGCCCCTGCAGGACTTGGTCACAAAGACACAGCAGCTGAATGCAAGAAGGGAGGAGGAAAAGGCCAAGGTGAAGGCAAAGGCCATGGCAGTTTCTACAGCCCCTGAGGGATGAACCGCAGGGCCCAAGGGGGCCCCAGCACCCAGGGGACGGCCTCGGCCACAAGCACCTGGCAGAGGCATTGCCCTCCTCGGCAGGGGAGAGCCCACCCAAACAGCCCCTGGCAAGGAATCAGTGTTCCATCTGCACGCCACAAGGACACTGAAAGCAGAGACAGGAGCACCCTCAGGAGCAGCAAGCCCACCCCTTGATGGACATGGATTGTTCAGGGTGTCAGAGCTCCCATTACACCAGGAACCCACCACACTGGAGCCCTTGAGAACATTCAGGGTGGCTCTGCATCGAGAGGAGGCCTTTCCTGATAGACACAGGGGCCTCTGGATTCACTCTGAATCTTAGACCTAAAGGTGGAAATTGTCAGGAAGTTCTTGGATCATTCAGGCTGTAAGGGGGAAAAATGAGCAGGTGTGTTTTATTCATCCATTATTAGTAGATGTGGGAGAGATTTGAAACACATGAATTTCTGTTTGCTCCTAATGGTGACTGTAATTTACTGGTTAAGGATTTAATTGCTAATGTCGAAATAGAAATTAATATTGTAAAATGTGATACAGAGGCTGATGCTGTTGTATCTCTGTGTCATTGCCTGCCAAGGCCTCTGCTGAAGTGAACCCAGAAGGTTGGGCAGCTCCAGGGAAATAGGGAAAATTAGAGTTGGAGCCTCTCCAAATCACTTGGAAGCAACCAGCACAAGTGGTGTCTAAAAGCAATACCCTGTTCCAAGGCAGGCAAGGAAGGGGTCACAGCCTGGGATTGAGTCCCTGCTAAAGGCAGGGCTTTTGGAGCCTGCCATCTCTCCCTACAACACTCCTTTCCTGCCAGGCAAGAAACTGCATGCATGGACACCAGGAGGAAAGCAGAACTGCCAAGGGTTAAAAAGCAGATGAACTCAGCCTCCTGCCCTGCCTCTCCCAGACAGGGAAAGAGAATTTGAATGGCATGTAGATGTTAAACAGGGCCATGCCAAAGGAATTCTTGTGCTAAAATGTTTAACCCAGTGGCCAGAGAGTGGCCTCATTGTCTGCACAATTGTGCAGCCAGGGTGGCTTCAATGGCAACTGAGGCCCACAAGTGAAGGCACAAGGATCTCCTGTTGTTCAAGTCTGGCATCAAGTTCAAGCTTTGAGAACCAAAAGAGCCTCTACATGGATGAGCAGTGCTGGGTTATTACAGTATGAAACTTGTTCAATGGAAAAGGAGGATTTAGACTTGAGGACAGGGGAAGGGTTGAACCCAGCCTCCTGTGTGAAGGGCCCTGGACAGGGGGGCTGGGAAGAAACCCATGACTGCATTCAAGTGACAGAGCTGCAGACCCGGGCTAGGAGAGATTGAGGAGACATTCCCTGGCCTGAGGGAGAAAATGTGTTTATGGAAGGGTCTGCAAGGGCAGCAGAAGGGAAAAGAGTCCTAAGACACACTGTTGTTAAGGAAAGGGAATGACACAAAGCGCAGGTCACCGCCCCCATTCTCAGCTCAAACCCCGCAGCTGGGTGTGCTTGCAAGAGCCTGGCACTGAAATGCCCTCAGCACCAAAGCTTCAATATCTTCTGCTAACAGCGTGGCAGCTCACAGGCTGGCACAAGCATTTCCCACTGCTGCAGCCACCACTGGATCAGTTCTTAAGGTATTTTTAGAACCAAGAATTCAAAGGTAAGGGATTGTAGAAGCAACAGATTCAGAGAGGGGAACTCATTTTAGAGGAAAGGTCCTGCAGGGGGTTGTGGCTGCTTTAGGAATACAATGGCACCTCCAAAACCCCCAGCACCCCTAGAGCTCAGGTCAGGTAGAAAGAATGAATGGGGAAAGAAAGAAACACCATTTGGAACTGCTGATGTCAAGGGTATTGCTTTTTCCATTGTCTTTGGCAAGATTAAGAGCCAGACCCATGGCAGATATTCAATTATCATCCAGTGTGGATCCTCCCATGGGGGATGGAGCTGGAGCAGCGCACAAAGCTCTTCCTGCACTCGGGGCACTCACAGGGATTCTCCTACTGGTGCCTCCGTTGGTGTTGGGTCAAGTGAGAACTCCTGGAGAATCTCTTCCCACACTGGGGGCACTCACAGAGCCTCTCCCTGCTGTGGATGTGCTGGTGTGCTTACAGACTTGAACTCCACCTGAAGATCTTTCAGCATTCCCCACACTCATAGGGCCATTCCCCATTGAGGATCCTCTGATGGCTGGAACTCCCCCCGAAGCTCTTCCCACATTCCAAGCTCCCAGTGTTCCTCAGGCTTCTCCCCACCCTGAGGCTTCTCCCCCAGCTCTGAGCTCTGCCTGGATCTCCGGCCGCCTTCCCATTACAGGGAGAGTCTTTCCTCCTCGCAGCTCCCTGGGCTGGCTTTGCAGCCCCTCCTCGTGCAGCATCTCTGGGGCTTTTCCTCCTCCTCCATCTGGCCAAGTCTTGGGAATGGCAAATCCTGGTTTTAGGGGAAAGCAAGCTGGGAGCGCCTTGGGCTGGGGATTTCTCCTGCCCAAGTTCATCTCTAGAACTCAGCAAGTCTCTTGTGTCCATGAAAATCTCCAAAATATCAAGATACAGCCCAAAAAACCGTCCCAGGTGCTCTCCTTCTCTAGTCTCTTCACTTTGGGGTTCTAGAGGTTTCCCTTCCCTGGGATGATGGGGGTCCTGTGGCTCCAGGGGTTCCCATTCTCCAGGGTCTTGCTTAGGGCTCATCCAGGGGTTTTTAGGGTCCCAGACATCCCTTCTACTCTGATTATGTATTTTGGGATATCATGGATACCAGGAGTTCCTCCTTTCCAGGCTTCCCCCTACTCCAGGCTGCTGGGGGTCCCCCAGCTCTGGAATTGTCCCTCTCCCCTCACCCCACTCCAGAGGATCCAGGGATTCCCCTCTACTGCCCGCCTGGGGGATCCTCAATTCTGATGTCCTACTCCCATCCCAGAACCAGGCCATCACCACATGGGGTCACCAAAATATCCCCCAAAGGGGCATTTGCGGCTCAGCTTTGGAGTCCCTCAGAATCCAAACCCCTGCCATTCAAAATGAAACCCTCCCAGGGGCCCTTAACGATATTTGGGGCTCGATTCTGGAATCTGCGAGCTCCAAAGCCCCGCCAAGAAAAAATGCTGCTCAGGGACCCCCCGAGAGATTTGGAATGAGCTCCCCCTCCCCGCTCACCTGCCGGATGTGGTGGGGGCAAAGCTCCCAGGACTGCGGGTGCTCCAGACACAGGGGGCACTGGAACCTCCTGCTTCTCCCTCTATTCCTGTTTTTCCTCCTCCTCTTCCTGCTCCTCCTTTTCCTCTCTCCCTCCTGCTCCTGCTCCTCCTCCTTACTAACCCTGCCTCCTCCCTAGGTCTTGCCTTCTGTGTATTTAGAGTGGAGAACCTTGCTTGTTTTCAGAGCTAGAACAAAGATCCCAGATGGAACAAGCCTTGCTGGTTTTAGTCAGAGCCATCAGTGACTAAACGTCAAGTTTCCTTTGATTTGGTCCTGTCCTTGTTCCTCCTCAGTGTTCAGGCTGGGCTCTGGGGTGTCCTCGTTTGCTGCATTTTCGGAGTTCCTCTGGATCCTTTGAGCCATGGGCTGTGCCCCGGGAGGATTCTTTGTGCTCCTTTGTGACACAGGAGAACCTTGCAGGCGGTTTTTGCGGGAGCTGCTGCTGTGATGTCACAGGAACGTTGCCGCGTCCCCGTGGTGTTCCCGTTGCTGTGGGGCACGGAGGCCTCGGTGTCCAGAGCGGCTCTGGGTGCCTGCTCCTTGCCGGAGGATCCTCCTGCCCGAGGCATTGCCAGCAGCCAGCCCAGCCCCTGACGGGTGTCCTTCTGTGCTTGCAGGGCTGCAGGCTGCAGACGTGTGCAGCACGGCCACAATGATCCAGCAAGTGGCTGCTGCCCTTTGCACTCTGTACTCCGTGGCTTATTCAGGCTATTTTTTAACCCACCTGGCACGTAAGTCGAGGTTTTCCCTGGCTGCAGCATCTGTGGCTTTGGGCTCGCTGGGTGCTTTCTGTCCTTCCACTGGCACTGAGCTGACTTTGTCACCAAATTGCCATGAAGACACCGTGGCTTTGGGAGAGCTCCTGCCAACAGCTGCAGCTGGAAAAGGGGGTGTCTGCAGCCAGCGGGGCGTGCACAGCATTTGCAATGAGGCCGGGGGGCTTCTGTTCCCTCAAGGGGAGAGTCTGTGGCAGCGGAGCCTGGAACTCCCTCCGTTTGCTGCTGCAGCCAAGAATGGACACAGCCCAGTATTTTGTGCTGTTCTCTTGCTTGCTGTGGGAAGGGACTGTGGCTCCTGGAGGGATGCTGTGAAAGCAAAATGCTCTCTCTCGGGGTTGCCTTGCTCTGTGCGAGTTCCCACCACAGGCAGGTTTTTCCTAACAGCATCTGGTTCATGTTCCCTCTCCCCTTGCAGGGCACCTCACGCATGGATCCCAAGCAGCTCCTCCTTTGGTGAGTGGAAAAGGGACCTTCGGTGTTGGGAATGGTGCAGCAAGTTGTGAGCTTGGCGTGTGGCACTCGAGTGCCAGCCTGGGAGGCTGAAGGAAAGTTCCTGTCAGTGCCTTTGCAGCAGCAGCAGCAGCAAAGAGATCCCCGGCAGTTTTCTCCTTTTCTGCTGAGGAGCTTTTGGAGAGCTGCAGCTCTGGTTTAGCAGGCAGGAGATTGCTTGCTGCCATTAGCCATGGTGGAATATCCAATTCCCAACAATAAGTGGCAATGTCCACTTTAGCCCATTCCTGGTTTGAACAGCTCTGAATCCCATTTCTGCTCAGTGCAGCTGGATATGCAGCTGTGGATAAATAATGTAAGAACTGAGACAGAACTTCCTGTCCTTCACGCCACCGTCTGTCCCCAGGGCACAAAAGCAGCATCAGCACCTCCTCTGGCTCCCTGTGCTTCCAAAGAGGAGGCCAAAGAGGAGGAAGAGAGCAGTGACCTTCCCGCTGTTCTGGGGGACGATGGTGAACTTCCCTCTGTGCCAGGAGATGACAGTGAACTTCCCGCTGTCCTGGGGGACAAGGGCGAACATCCCGCGCTTTGGGAATACAACGGCCGAGCTCCCATGGTGTGGGACGAGGACAGGGGACATCTCCTGGTGTGGGAGGAGGACGGTGGACGTCACTCAGCGTGGGATGAGAACGGCCAATCTCCCACAGTGTGGGACGAGAATGACGGACATCTCCCGGTGTGGGAGGACGACAGAGGACATCCTGTGGCTTGGGAAGAGGAGGGCGAACATCTCCCGGCATGGGAAGTGGAGGGTGAACATCCCATGGCTTGGAAAGATGATGGAGAACCAACAGCATTTTGGGAAGAGGAAACAGAACCTCCCTGTGTTTGGGAAGAGGATGGAGAAGCTGCAGCGTTTTGGGAAGAGGATGAAGAACCTGCAGTGTTTTTGGAAGAGGATGTTGAAGCTCCCTGTGCTTGGGAAGAGGACACGGAAGCTCCCTCCACTGCGGGATCCTGGGCTGAAGGTTCTGACAGCAGCACAGCCCTGCAGCCACAGGGGAGAGGGCAGCGGTGCCTGGTGCAGCTGAGTACGTCTGCTCTGTTCCTGGCTGCCAGAGCAGGTGCTGTGTGTGTGTCTCAGCATCAGCTGCAGCCAGGGTTGCTCTGCAGCTCAATGTCCCAGAGTCATTTATTGTCCCTCCCCAGCTGAGACCAAGGGGCTCACGGCCCCAGGGACTGGGGCTGCGTTTGGGCTCTGCTGCAAGGCAGGGTCTCCATCTGGGAGGGAGCGTCTTCCACGTGGTTTCTTTCAGGGAGTGCTGTGAGCGTGGGGGAGCCTGCCCAGAAATACCTGGAACTGGAGCAGATTGGCCAAGGGTGAGTGCACGGCTGTTACTTCTGCACAAGCAGGGCCCGGGGATTTTGCTGGTGCAGGATCAAGTGAGAAGTCAGGAGAGCCCCAAACACCTTCAGACACTGGGGTATGATCCTGCTGTCTCCCAGTCCTGATCACAGTTGATCCCTGTGGTCAGAAGGCACCGTCAAAGGCCCCTGAGGCTGGCAGGGTCCTGCCTGCAGCAAGGAGCAGCACCTGGAAGATCTTCTGTCCCTGCAATTGGATTGCCCAAAAGAGCAACTCACCCTCTGGTGACTGTCAGAAAACAGTTCTCAAGAAGATTTCTTTCAGATATTTTGATTCAAAAAGTATCCACCGCTCAGGATTATCAACAGAATGGTTCAGAAACAGAAACCAGAAATGAACTAATAAGGGCTCTTTTCAGCACAGGCAGCAGAGCCCATACATTCAGTAAGAGACACAGAGCTGCTGCCCTCGAGGGCAAAATGCATCACCTGCCTGATGGCAGGGCCCTTGTGGATCCTGCAGCTCTTAGGCAGGAAATGCAAAAGGATGAAATGCATTCTTTTCCAGTTCTTTAGACGCCCACCCCCCACCCCAGGATCTGAACTAAAGGAACTCAGGGTGGACATTTGGGATTTGCTCCAGCCCTTTTCTCTCATGTTGGGTCTCAGTTTCCTCTTGCACACCTTGCGTGGCAGAGGGCTGGTGGCTGCTGCGCTGCTGTTGGAAGGGTGGATGCACCCGGGTGTTTTGTGAGAGCTGCAGGCAGCAGAGATCTCCTGTCTGGGCTGCCTTGCACTGCCAGGGCCTCAAGCGCTGCTTCTTTCTTCTCTGCTCTTTTGTCTCCAGGGCTTTTGGAGCCGTTTCTAAAGGACTCGCCAGGGCCACTGGAGGAGAGGTCAGTGCCAACACGCCCGGCACGTCTGGCAGCTCTCCAGGGCTCTCCCCTCTGCTGGGAGCTGTGCCTGGAGCTCTGGGGGGCCAGCAGAGCTTTCCTGCACAGGCTGTTCCTCTGAAGGCACAGCAGTGTCAGCCTGCAGAGCACAGCTGGGACACACTTGGTCCTTCTCAAGTGCCCAGAGGAGTGCAAGGAGGGCAGCGGTGTCTGCCAGAGCAGGACATGCTGCCTTACTCTTCATATCTAAAAACAGGAATGCAGCAGCTGGGGGAGACTGAGGCCTCATTTATCTCCATCCCAGCCTCAGGCAGGAACACTAGTTAGCAGTTTTTCCATCCTGAGGTTCATCTTCAAAGGACACCTCAAGGCCTAATTAAGGAGAGATCCTGCTTGGGATCACTTTGGGCTTTCAGTCCCACTGCAGCTGTTCTGAGAGAGAGAGAGGGAGAGAAGTGAGAAGATGGATGTGCAGAGCAAAGCTCTCTCCTAAACCCTGCAGCTGTGTTTGGGTCTGGTGTCAGTGCCAGCCTGGGACAGGGATCATCTGAGTCATGGATGAGCGCCTTTGCTTTGCTGTGCAACCCCAAACACAGCAGCTGCATTTGAAATCATGGCCAAACCCCATAGAATTGCAAAAGGGCTCCCAGGTCTGTTTTCACAGAACCTGAATTAACTCCTCCTTCCAAAAAGGGTTTGAATATTAATAAAGACACAGAGAATGTTGTTGGAGCTTTGAGGCTGACAGCTGAGGGACCATTTCTGCAGGGCTTCCAAGGCCAAATGTCTCTGGCCACATGTCCTGTGGGTGGCCCCCAGCCAGCAGAGCAATGGGCTGTGGAATGGCACTTGCTGAGCTCTGGTGTCCCATCCCAGGGCACTTTGGCCCAGCCTGGCTCCGTTGCTCCACAAAGACTCGCTCCGTGGTTGCTGTGGCCTCCTGCCACAGACTCCTCCAGCTAAAGCTCTGCAATGTCCCTTCAGGTGGCCATAAAGAAAATGAGTCTCAGGGGGCAGAACAGGCAATGAGCTGTGAATGAGGTCCTGGTCCTGAAGGACCTGAAGAGCCCCAACATTGTCAGCTCCTTGGACAAGTGAGTGCTTCAGCTCTTATCCCTGCACGGGCCCTGCGTTCATCTTTCCTGCCATCCGTAGTCTGCAGCCTGGCTGGAAAAAGCCTGACCCAGCCGTATCCTCCCAAAACAACAGCCTGGCAGTTCCCTCCCTCCCTCCCTCCCTCCCTCCGTGTGCTTTTGTTGCTTTGCTTTGGTTTTCCCTTCAAGCTGACCCCGTTTTCTGTGTCTTATGCCAAGTGCTGATAAACCATGGCAGAAATTATTTCCCTTGGCTCCTTCTCCCCAACTCTTTTCCATTGCTGCAGATGCCAGGAAGAGCAGGTTCTTGTTTCCAGAAACGCCTCCTTTGCCCATTTTTCAATGGCCCTGCCAGGTTCTGAAGGGACTTTCTGCAAGGTTTCCCAAACACTTGACCACTTTTGTGCCAAGTGCTGCATGGCCTCCTCCCCTGGATAACTCTGGCAGTTGTGCTGCCTCGTTCTGGAGGCAATGGTGGCACTGATGAGTTCAGATGCTGAACCAGCTGGGGCTGTGCTGTGCTTCCACATTGATCTGGGCTGTTGCTAAACTGCATTTTGCACTTGCTTGCCATCTAAGGCCTCTCCTTTTTCACAGGTGTCTCCTTCTCCTTCACACTGTGCAGATCCCAAGGACTGTGCAGCCTGGCAGGAATGTCTCTCCATCTGACCCTGGCCTCATTTACAAGTGACCTGCAAACAAAACTCCACTCAAGGCTTTCCATGGGGGAACTGAGCTGTGCACGTTCATCTCTGTGCCATTGTTTTCCTCTTTCAGCTTCCTTGTAGATGGAGATCTCTGGCTGGTGATAGAATACATGGATAGAGGAACTTTGCAGGACATTGTCAGGCAGACACACATGGCTGAAGGAGAGATGGCAGCTGTCAGTCGGGAGGGGAGGGATCCTGCTTGTGCTTCCCATGGCTGGGACACACTGCTCCTTCCAACCAGGCCGTGAGAACAGGAGTGGCTTCATGCTCACAGCTTTGTTCCTGGGTTGTTTTGATGAGCTGCAGCAGAAGGAGCCTCTGAAGTGAACGGCCTGCCAGCATCACTGCACTTCTGCTGTCCTTGTCCTCTTCCCTGCTCGTGTAGAACTCTCTGTCCGTATTTTATTTGATTTGCTGTTCTCAGCTTTGTCTTGAACCATTTGCCCTGAGCTTGTCTGCCCTGCACTCCTGGCCTGGCACAGCAAAGCTGCTGCTGGCAGAATCCCAAACTCTCCTTTCTTGTGTGAGATATTCCAGCCACTGACTTCTACCCTTGTGTTTCTTGTTCTCTCTCAGTGTCTGCAGGGCCTGGATTTCCTCCACTCCAAGCGGGTGATCCACAGGGATCTGAAGAGCTCCAACATCCTCCTGGGGATGCACGGCTCTGTCAAGCTGGGTGGGTGTTCCTGGGCAGGCACGGCGCTCCCGGGCTGCGGCTGTGGGGCTGCTCCCCCGTGACGGCCAGAGCCCCACAAGTGCTGCTGGTGGCCCTGCCCGGCCCCTGCTGCCAGCTGAGAGTGGCTGCCCCATGCAGAGAGCTCAGCAGAGGAGCAGGGTGGCAGCAGTGCCTTTGCTCTGGGGATGTCCCTTCCAGAGGGGCGCGAGTTGGAATCTGAAGCTTCAAGGGAATCAGCAAAAGCCACTGCATGAAAGCTGAGGCTTTCTTTAAGGCTCCACTTCCACCTTTCCTTGGCTACAGCCCTGAGGATTTGCCCAGCTGGATTCAGCGCTGCTGCATCCTCAGACTGAGAGTGGGGAATCTTTGTACTTGCTTTCCTCATTCCAGCTGCCTTTGATAGTGTTTCTTTCTGTCCCCAGCTGATTTTGGCCTGTGTGCTCAGCTCAGCCCTGAGCAGGAGCAGCCCAGCTCCATGGTGGGCACTGCTCACTGCATGGCCCCAGAAGTTGTCACCAGTTCTCCTTATGGCCCCAAGGTGGACATCTGGTCCTTTGCCATTGTGACCATCGAGATGGTGGAAGGAGAACCTCCTTACTCCAAGCAAATGGGGGCCATGGTAAGAAGCAAATTCTCCAGAGCTGGCAGAGGCCTGTGAGCACAGAGTGAACCTGCCCGGGGAGGAGCAGCTGGAGGCTTCTGCACATGGGGAAGGGAATTCCCAGAGGACTCGAGCCTGAACACAGACCAAGATTCTGCAGTCTCCAGAGTTTGCTTTGGGTTTTAAGTTGTTGCAGCCCTTCCGTCTGTGAGGATGAGCTGAAAACACGGATCAAGCGCATCAAGTCTAATGTTATCTTGCAAAAATACCCCAAACCAACCGCAAAACCCACACCCAAATCCAACAGGTTTTCTGAAGGAGTTTCTAAAAGAGGTTTAGTGAGATGAACTCCCCCCTGACTCTTCTCACCGGGAAACTTGTCTAAAACATGAAGATGATTGTTTAACATCCCCACAGTCTCACGTATTTCTTTCCCAGTCCAAGCTACTTTCTCCGTGACCCCAAGCCTGAGCTTTCAGCAGCCACAAACCTCCTGTTCCTTGCGTGGCAGTTCCTGGGATGGGACATCAGGAATGCATTTCCTTGAGTGTCAGTGGCACTGCAGAGATGCATTTGATGTAGAATCCTTTGAAATAACACAGGCAGACCACACTGACCCCTGAAAATGGCCTATAAAGCTGTGTCTGCATTTGGAGAAGCAAAATGGGCTATTTCTAATGGAGGTTCCTACTGACAAAGTCAGCCCATGAAATTGGCTCTCAGGGCAAGATCATTTGGGTGTTGCAATGGCCGTGGCTGCATCAGGGTTTGCTTGTTTTGGCTGGCACAGAAAAATGAGCTGTGAGTAGCATCTCTGCCAGGGAGGAAACTGCCCCTGGAGCAGGGGCTGAGAACCTGGGGTCACTGTGAGCACTCGTGGGTGTGAAGGAAGCTGGCAGAGTGCTGTGTTTGCTTCTCCTGCAGGCTCGTGCTCTGATCCGGCAGAACGGGACCCCGCAGCTGCAGGAGCCCCGGCACCTGTCGGCTCTGCTGCGGGACTTCCTCGAGTGCAGCCTGGAGCCGCACGAGGAGCGGCGCTGCTCGGCCCAGGAGCTGCTGCAGGTGAGTGCAAAGCGGCTGCAGGGGAAACAGCAGCACCAGGGAGGGGTTTTCTTGTGGGGCCCCCTCCCATCATCTCCAGTCTTGCTGCTTCTCACGCGCAAAGCGAGCAGAATCCTCGCCTGCTTTGGCCTGGCAGGGTCCTTTCGAGGCCATCTGCACCAGGTGCCCTCAGTGAGCAGGGATATCTTCAAGCAGATCAGGTGGCTCAGAGCCCTGCCTGAGCTGAGCTTGGATGTTTCCAGGGAGGAGGCACCTCCCACCTCTCTGGGCACCTTCTCTCAGTGTTTCCCCACTCTCCTGGTGAAAAAATTCTTCCTTAGATCTGATCTGAGCCTGCTTCCCTCTCTTGAGTTTCCAACCATTCCCCTTTGTCCTGTTGCAACAGAGCCTGTGAGGAACTCAAGTCTGGGAAGGAATGATTCATTTCTTTCTTTTTTATCCTTTGGGCAGCACCCATTTTTATCATCAGTCGAGCCTCTCTCCAGCCTGACCCCTCTGATTGCTGCAGCCAAGCAACTGAGGGAGCAGTGGAGGAGATGAAGCACTTGAGGAGAGCTTTTTGTTACAGTAGTGAGGACAGACTGTTAGTTATGGTAGTGAAGATAACTAGTTAGTTATGGTAGTTAGCACTGTTAGTTAGTTATGGGTGTTAGGACACCCTGTTCTGGTCGCTTTTTGAATAAAAACTCTGTTAAAGCTCAACTCCCTTGAGTGTCCCTTCCCTCTCCTCCTGTGACTCCCCTGCCTGGAGCAATGCGAGGGGAAGTGCAGGCCCTGCCTTGCCCAGAGCTGAGCCCCAGCAGAGCCCTGGCACAGCCCAGAGCAGCCTCAGCATCTGCAGAGTCAGCCTGGAAGGAGGCACCCGGAGCCTTCTCGGCTGCACCTGACTCTTGGTTACAAACCGGGTGTGCTGGAAAATGCCACCGGTTCTGCAGGAAGGCACAAGGGGCCCGGGCAAGGCCCAAGCGCTCCATGCAAGGGAAAAACCTGCCCAGTGCTGGAGGAAAACCTCACCTTTATCCCCTCCCACAGCGGCCAAAAATTGAATCCTAAACCAAGTCAAAGAGGGGCAGGGGAGGAGCCCTGGCCCTTCCACCACTGCAAACCAAAGCGTCCCTTGCTTGGTTCCGAGCCCCCTGCGCTGGTGGCCCCACAGGTGTTGGTTTCTGTTGGGCTCGCTGCCACCAGCCCAGGCCCAGCCCAGGACAGCGTGGGTGCTGGAGGCTGCGGGTGGGGAGATTCCAGCCCGGACACGCATTTGGTGGCATCTGCAAGGGCCTAAATGGTAGGGGCTCTGCAAGTGCTGGGGGAGAGGAATGAGATGAATGTGACTTCACAAACAAACCACGGGAATCTGCTTTAGACCGGGCCAGCGACTAGTGGATAGGAAGTAACGAAAGAAACCATCACTTCTAGAAAATGGTGCTAATTGACACAGACTGCTGCTCAGCCAAGGCTGTGTTAAATTCCTGAACTTAGAGGAAAAGAAGAATAACTTAACGGAATTAATTGTATTGGTTGGTTTTAATAATAAAAAAAAAAAACTCGGGAGTATGTGCATATTGCAGAGGGACATATAGCAGGCTGATCGGGGTGTCAGAACCTTCCAAGAACAGTCCCAGGGACAGGGCAGCCAGCGGGGTCACTGGGGATCATTCAACACAGATCCTCCCATGGGGGATGGAGCTGGAGAAGCACACAAAGCTCTTCCCGCACTCAGGGCACTCACAGGGCTTCCCTTAGTGGTGCCTCCGTTGGTGTTGGGTCAAGGTTGAACTCTGGGAGAATCTTTTCCTGCACTGGGGACACTCATAGGGCCTCTCCCCGGTGTGGATGCACCGGTGCACAACGAGGGTGGAGTTGTGTTTGAAGCCCTTCCCACAGTCGGGGCAGCGGAAGGGCCTCTCCTCTGTGTGAATCCGCTGATGCACGAGGAGATGGGAGCTGGTCTGAAACCTCTTCCCACACTCAGGACACTCGTAGGGCCTCTCCCCAGTGTGGATGAGCTGATGTCTCCTCATGCTGGAGCTAAACTGGAAGCTCTTCCCACATTCCAAGCACTCATGGGGCCGTTCCCCAGTGTGGATCACCTGGTGATGGATCAGGTTGGAGTTCAGGCTGAAGCTCTTCCCACATTCCAAGCACTTGCAGGGCTTTTCTCCAGTGTGGATTCTCATGTGCCTCATAAGGTCAGAGCTGTCTCTGAAGCTCTTCCCACATTCTCCACACTCGTAGGGCCGTTCTCCAGTGTGGATCATCTGGTGCCGGATCAGGAATGACCTGTATTTGAAGGCCTTCCCACATTCCAGGCATTTGTGGGGCTTCTCCCCACCTCCCTTCTCCCCCAGCTCTGAGCTCTGCCTGGATCTCCAACCGCCTTCCTGGCACAGGGAGGGTCTTTCCTCCTCGCAGCTCCCTGGCCTGGGTTTGCAGCCCCTCCTTGTGCAGCATCCCTGGGGCTTTTCCTCCTCCCCACTGGGTTCCTGTGCCCTGGAGCTGCTCAAAACGGCCTCTTCTGCAGGGTTCTTCCTCAAAGCCTCCTCCTCCATCCAGCCAAGGCTTGGGATTAATAAATCCTGCTTTGGGGGGGTAAACAAAGGGTGAGCTTGTTGGGCTGGGGGCTCCTTCTGCCCAACTCCATCTCCAGAAGTCACCAGGTATCTTGTGCCCAAAAAAACCTCCAACATATTAAGATCCAGCAGAAAAACCCCCTCAAATACCAAGACACTGCCCCAAGAGACCCAAAACTTTGATACTCAGGCAAAGACCCCTCCAAAATACTAAGATTCGGCCTCCAACAAAAACCAAATCACCAACATTTAGCTCAATAAACCTCAGAAGGAACAAGATTCATCTCTCCCCCTGCTGCAGCCCCCAAAAAATAAAGATTCAGCCCAACAGATCCACATTCAGAACAAAAGCTCCAATATACAGTGAAGAAAAAAATTCCACCAGGAGTTCCCCCTCTCTGTTTTCTCCACTTTGGGCTCCTGGTCCTTCCTCCTCTCCGGGCTTCTGGGGGTCCTGAGTGTTTTGGGGTCCCCCCTACCCGGGATTCCTGCCTTCTCTGGGCTAACGGGGGTCCCGGGAATCCCAGGGGTCCCCCCTTTCCGGGCTCCCCTCTTCAGTGTCCAAGGGGTCCCTAGTTTCTCCGCTTTCCATCCGCCCGATCCCTTCAGCCTGCCGGGGCTCCCCCAGCTCCGGGATCGCCCCTTCCCGCTCTTCCCAAACCGGGGCCCTCGGGCTTCCCCCAATCTCGGCTCTCCCGGGCGTTCCCCAAAACCGGTGTCCCCCTCAGACCCCGCCGCACCGGGAGATCGCCACGTGGATCCCGAGCCTGACCCAGGGAGACCAACTCTCATGCGGGGGGAGACCCCGCATCCCCTGCCCATGGCCGGGGCTCTGCCGGGAGCCGCCAGTGGGAAGCCCCCAAAAAACCCTCCCAGGGACCGCCCAAGATATTTGGGGCGAGCTCCCCTCCCCGTTCACCTGCGGAATGCGGGCTTGGGGCGATGCTCCCGGGGCGGCGGGGCTGCAGATACAGGGAGCGATGGACGCACGTGGGGCCGCCTCTTCCTCCTCCTGTTCCTGCTCCCGCCCCTCCTCTATCCCTCCTCTTCCTCTCCCTTCCCTTCCTCCCTTCTGCTTCCGCGCGTTCTCACCCTGCTCCTTCATCCCTCCTCCTCCATCCCTGCTCTTCCTCTCCTCCATCCCTGCTCCTCCTCCCCCCAGGTCCAGCGCCCACCCTCGGTCCCCCTCCCCCCTAAACCCATCGCATCCCGCGGGAGGAGCAGGGATGGAGCTGGGGCCGCTCGGGCTGGGGCAGCGGTGGGCTCTTGGCTGCTCCCATCCACTGTGGGGGACGCGGGAAGGGAAAAAGAGGGAAAATTATTGTGTGGAGAAAAAAACCGTGGGGGTTGTGGTCACTGTAGCTGGGGACTTGGAGCCCTTTGGTCTCACCTCAGGAGCCTGCAGATCTTGAAGGAGGGAATGCAGAGATGGATGGCGGATCCCAAAGGATTTTGAGGGCAGGCTGAGGGGTTGCAGGAGCCACTTGCTGAGGGAGGGTCCGGCTGGAGACCCCTGGGGTGGACTCCTACTCTAGGAATTCCAGCTCCGATTTCCTGCTCTCTTCCTGCCTTTTTTGCCCTCTCTCATTATTTTCCCATCGTCCCCCCCACACCCCTCAGACGCCCAGGTTCACCCGAGTCCCGCTGGCCCCCAGACAGGTGAGCTCCCAGTACCACCAGTAGCACCAGTCCAGGCCCAGCTCCCCCCACACGCCCCATCCCCAGCGCCGGGCAGGTGCCGCCAGCCCCAAAGCAGCCGCGCTGTGCCCTGGGGGGGTCCCCGCGGCCCCGCCCCGCGTGGCACTGGGAGCACCAGTCCGGACCAGTTCAAAGCGTGGGCGGGTGGCATCAGAACCCACCAAAGTGGGTCCACCACGAGCCTTTTAGAACCCCTCAAATTGGTGGCAAGTAGCAGGATCCTTCCAAAAAAGGGGTCACCTCCATCCCCTAAAATGACCGAGAAATCCCCCAAAGCCGTTTATAACCCCCCAAAGCTGGGGAAAGCTTCAGGATGTTCCCTAATACGGGCTCACCACATCCTTCCCTGTGGGGGCCCACTCCAATATCAGAGCCAGGTTTATCCCTCTCTCCCAATAACTCATCCCTCAGGATTGGAGGGTGTCCCAAAAACTCCTCAGTAACGAGATTCCCCCAAGCTCTTCATCCCAACACGTGGCTGTCTCATTGCAGACCCATCCCAGCCATCCGACCTGTCCCAAACACAGCCCCGTTCTTAGGGGGGAGGAGCTGCTACTCGGTGCATTAGTGGCCCTCGTGCAGCTCCAAGCTCCCGAGGGCAAAGTCCCGGTTTCTGGGGCTGTTCCCCCTCCCCAGATGTGTCGGGTTTAATACACAAGTGCGGCAGCCCAGTGCGCTGTGGCAGCAGCCGGTGCCGGGACACAGCCCCGGGAGCTGCGCTACTGCCCGGCGGTGCCCGGGAGGGACTGAGGGCAGAGGAGATCATAAGGAACACCCCGCAGCCCTCACTGCGGACGAACGGATTTTTAGTGCCTGGGATCGATTTTCCGGGGTTTTTGGGCTCCAAGGGGCCGAGGCGGTGGCAGCGGGACCCGCGGGGACGGGGCCGTGGGGGCGGCCGGGGTTGAAAAGTGCGCGGCGGCCCCAGCGCGGTGCCTGAGGGCTGAGCGGAGCTGGGTGGGAACAACCCCCGGAACCGCCCCGGTGCCTCCGGGCTGAGCGGAGGTGGCTGCGAACACCCCGCTCGTCTCCGCCGCTCGAAGCCGCTTCCCCGGCTCCGGCTGCCGCCGCCGCTCGGCCCCGGCACGGTCCCGCGGGGTCGTCGCTCGTGGCGCAGCCGGAGGGGCTCGATCCGGGCGCGCCCCGCCCGTCCCTCGCTGCGGCTCCTACAGTGACACTGGGCTCCAGGAACCTGTCGGTTCAGTTTTTTATTCTCTTTTAATCTATTCACTGTATTTTATTTTATTCACCTCCCGCCCGTCCCTCGGGGCAGCTCCTGCAGATGCGGGCAGGGGAGACGCCCTCAGTGCGGCTCTTTGATTGCATTTTATTCTCTTCTCTGTATTTTCTGTCGCTCCCACCTCGCCGGTCCCGCGCAGCGGCTCCTTCAGGGACCCTTCAGGGGCGGCACAGACCCTTCGGGGCGGCTCCAACAGGGCCCCGCCCGCCGCCGCTCCCCGAGGCCTCCCCGCGGCTGCTGCCGGCGATCCGACACCGCAGGCGGCCCCGGCCCCTTCTTGTTCTTCTTGCTGCGGACGGGATTCAGCCCCCGCCGCCGCCCGGTTCCTTCTGCCGCTCCTGCCCGGCACGAAGCGGCCGTGCCGCTGACGGGGCCGGAGCGCGGCTGCCCCGCCACTGCCCCGCGCCTCAGGGCCGGGCCGAGGAGTGACCGCACGGCTGGGGAGGCACCCCCGCTGGACAGGGCAAGGACTGACCCCATGCGAGGGACCCCGCACTGGAGCAGGGCAAGGATTCCCGTCCCTGGCGCCGAAGCAGCGGCACGAACCGACCGTAACTCCCATCCCCTCTCCCTGCAGCGCTGGGCAGAGGAGGGAGGGAACCGGACATTGCGGGCAATTTTTACATTCATCGTTTGTCAGAGACTGCAGAACTCCCTCATCTGCCTCACGACCATCTACAGAAACAGAGACTGAAAACCCAAAGACCCCAAAGGGGAAAGAGGACTTCTGCACAATGAAGTCCGGCCAGATCCTGGTGGGATGCCTGCCAGGTGCAGAGGTGTGCACATGCCTGTGAGACCGTGTCACTCTTGCTACCAGGGCGAAAAGGACTGCGCAGGAACGATCTGCTTTGTGCACCTGCACCTGCACCCCAAAACAATGGGCCTTACTCCCCCAACTCCTGGCCATTTGCCCCTCGCCTTTGGAAAGATTACCTCACCTCCTGGTTACCTGCCCCTCGCTTTCAAAAAGACTATAAAGAGACTCTCTGAAAAGACCCCTACAAAATCTCCCCATGGACGACACGGAATCCATTGGCTCTGGACCACGAGGACTTTGTCGTGCTGTGGTAGCTACAACTCCCTTCTCTCTCTCAACTCTCTATCTCTCTCTCTCTCCTCTATCACATAATCGTGTTGTTGGCACTCAATAAAGGTGCTTTTGATTTTGATTTAAACAAAAAAAATACTTGTCCCTGTTTCTTTTGCGCTCGGAGATTCAAAGTAATGAACCATCACAACCTCGCTTCTCCTAGTGGATAGTGACATCAATTGGCGTCACGGACAGGATTCTGAGGCAGAAGGGGTTGCAAGGTTTTTGTGTAGTCTGTAACAGGGGAAGGCCGTTTTGCTCCAGTCGCACCTAGGCCGACACTCCGAAAGGGTGAGCGGTGTCTAGAAAGCAAGGGGGGCATCTCGAATTTCCTGCAAACTGCACATGCCTGGGTGAAAAGCACCCCTATACTCTGTTGAGGGTTCTGTCTTAAGAATTTCACAAAAGAATCTCTTGGTGCAAAAGGGGGAGCATTGTGTTTCTTTTAAAAAGATGGATGTGTAAGGAGTTTGGTCTACTTGGTGTAACGAAGAGACAACGGATAGTAACTAAGCAGGGCCTCCAAGCAGATTTAGTCTCTTCACCCACTTTAGGGAAGAGAAGGGAGACACAGCCCAGTTCTCTGGGTTGTGGATGCAATTAAGTTTTTACCTCCCTGAAGTGGTTTTCACTATCCCTTCAAAAACATGACCTCAAACACTAGAACAAAAGACACAGCTGCATTTTATGCCTTGTTAGCAAAACACAATGCCCAACCCTCTCCAGGAGGGGAAGAGTGGGCACAAAACAACTGGTTCAATTTAGAAAATGTGATTGATAGAATTTACTCTTTACAACATGGGTCAAAATTCAAACTTGGCCGAGATAAAGCTGTAATCTGCTCTGTACTCGGAGCATGTCTTACATCAGCTATAGATCACCACTTTAAGCAGTGCAGTGAACAAGAAGCAATAATAGACTCTCTCCAAAACCTAGTGGAAGTTTTGCAGAAACAATAAGAGAAAAAATAGAATTATATTCTTTTGTTACAAGATGCTTTGAGAGAGAAACACCTGAAGAATCCAAAGAAAACTGTCTCACCACAAGACACAAAGGAAAAGGAATCACTTTACCCCCACAAAGAATTAAAGCAAGTCAAAAATTGTGGGGAACACTGCTGTCCTCATATAAGACCTTCGATTAAGACAGAATACAACTATCTCAATGATGAAGATTATGATCCACTATCACCACTAAACAAATTCCATTTACTGCTGCAGAACTAGCTAAATTGAAAAAAGAATATGGGTGGCTTCCCCACAAATCTGAAACAGAATATGCCTTCTGAATGTCACTCACCGGAGGAGACCAAATTCATTTAACTGAACAGGAAGTCAGTGGATACTGGGGACATGGAGTTTGCTTAACAACTGGAGACAGACGTTACACATGGTCCCTGACTCAATGTGCAGCCTACTGGGCTGGGGGACTCAACCCTCTAGAAAGGGGAGACCCTTTAGCTATTGTTACTACCCCTGACCAACTTCTAGAAAGCATCCACAAAGCCGCTTGTCTGCAAAGGATACATGAAAGGAAGTTGATTCCTGGATATGAATCCCCTATGCAACTGCCTGTGAAACCTGAAATGATAACCCCTTTAATTCAGGGTCCCCCAGAATCACTCAAACCCACAGCAATTGTCTTACAGAAAACTATAGCCACTGTGGGCCCCGTAGAGAGGCTGGAAAGATTCCTTGAAAACCCAACAGACCAAACTGGATCTACTGAACCTGGGAATGCCCCAAATTCTACACCCTCTCAGCTGTCGGGTTCACACTCGAATTCACCTGCTGGTGATTGCGAAGTTTGAACATGGAGTAAGGTCGCAGAAAATCTGATTAATTACAGTAGAAAATGTGGACCTGTAAAAACCCCAGAAGAGAAACCAGAAAACACTGGCTAGCAGGTACATTGGGGTTCCTCATAGCAAACACCCAGACAATAGAAAACCCAGTGGACCCCCCTTGCTTTCTCAAAGTCTGGGCAGTGAGCCCAAGCAACCCCTCCCTCAGAGCCTGGGGAGTGAGCCAAAGCAGCCTTTCCTTCAAAGTCCAGGCAACGACCCAAAACAGCTTTGTCCTCAAAACCAGGTAAACTGGTTTTTGAGAATTTGGTGGAAGGGAGGTATGACATGTAACCCACCTGATACCCTAACCTTTTTAGATCAGATTAAAATGCCTGAATCTAGGAAAGATCTCCAATTATTGGTGTTCTGGAGGAAACACATCCCTGATTTTTCCATAATTGCCAGACTTTTTTATAACTTGCTGAGAAAAGGGGTAAAATGGGAATGGGATGCTTCTCAAGATGAAGCATTGCAATTGTTGATTTTTGAAGCAATAGCTCACCAAGCCCTAGGCCCTATTCACCCTACAGATCCTTTCCAAGTAGAATGGGGATTTGCTTCCTCAGGACTGTCAGTACACATCTGGCAACAGGGCCCTGAGGGTCCAACAAGGCCTGTTGGCTTTTATTCCTGTGGATTCAGAGATGCTGAAAAAAGATATATTATATGGGAAAAGGGGCTGTTTGTGGTTAGCTTAGCCCTCATAGAAGTGGAGAAAATTACACGACAACAACCAATTGTTTTGAGAGGCCCTTTCAAAGTTATTAAAGCAGTTTCTACTGGGACCCCCCCACCTGATCGGGTGGCCCAGATGGCCTCAGTTAGAAAGTGGGACGCTCAGATTGAACATTATTGTAACACTTTCTTAATAACTGAAGGAGCTGTAAAAACCTGGCAATACAAGAAAGCTTGAGTAGCAGCCAAGACAAACCTGTCTCAGCTATTAAAGTAGCCCATCCTTTCTCCCCTGAGCAGTTGGCCAACTCTTGGTTCACCTATGCTTCCCCTAAACATGAGGGAAAAATGTGGAGATACAAGGCTGTAGCCCTCCACACTTCCTCCGGTGTACAAATCATCACAGAGGGGGAGGGCAGTGCCCAAGTTGGCAAGCTGATAGCTGTTCGGAGTGTTTTCCAATGTGAGGCACAGAATACTTCTCCCGTCTGTATTTACACTGATTCCTATGCTTAAGGGATGTACTGAGTGGTTTTCTTACTGGCAGCAAAATGATTGGGACGTCAACAGAATTCCTGTGTGGCAAAAGGAAAAGCGGCAGGAAATTCTAAGTATTGCAAGTCAAGGGAATTTTGCTGTGCGGTGGGTAGCCTCCCATCAGATAGATGGGAATCCAGCAGGAGAGTGGAACAATAAAGCCGATGAGTTAGCAAGACTGAGTACTGTGAAAAAGGATCAAATTACAGAGGATTGGGAGCGCTTATTAGAATGGCTGCATATAAAAAGAAAACACACAGGTGTAAAAGATTTGTACAAAGAAGCTCTTGCTCGCGGTTGGCCTGTTACCAGAGAAATGTGTAAAACATGCACATCAGCCTGCGAACAATGTCGCAGATGGCTGGAAAGACACCCTTTGGAAGATGACCCTCTGCATTTAAGAAAGGGTAAAGGCTTATGGGACGCATGGCAGGTAGATTACATTGGCCCCTTTAAGAGGTCAGGAGGTAAACACTTTGTGTTAGTGGGAGTAGAGATTATACCTGGGCTAGTCCAAGCCGATGCCTTTAGAAGAGCTACAGGAGAAAACACTGTTAAAGCTTTGCAGGGATGGTTTAGAACTTTCCCAAAACCACAAGAAATTCAATCAGGTAATGGGTCTCATTTCACCTCCAGGCACAAGACTGGGCAAAGGTGAAGGGATTAAATGGACTTTTCACACCCCTTATTATCCTCAAGCTAACAGGATTGTAGAAAGGACCAACAGTCTTTTGAAACGATTTCTGAGACCACAGGAGGGAAATTGGGATGTTTGGCTACGGGAAGCTGTAAAAGGTGTGAATGATAGATGGGGGGTAAACGGGTGTCCCAAAGTCACTGCCTTTTGCCCAACAGCTCCAAGCATAATTCTTTCACTACAGGGACCAGATGATTCAGCAAACCCAGCACACTCTCCTGGACAACCTGTTTTAGTGGACCTCCCTACTGTAGGTGAAGTACCAGTAGTGCTAAAATCCCCTCTAGCCTCTGATGCCCTAGGAAAAGAGCATTGGATAAATACACGCTGGATAACCCCATCATTTTAACCTTTTCTGCCCCTTGGTGGCAGATTCTGTTGTGTTTACTTTTCACAGGAGAACTCCTAGGGACATGAAAACCAGATAAGCCATGATAAGGCTAGTGTTGCTTTTCTGCATCCTACCACAATACCATGGCCAATACCCAGCTGAGTGGCCGTGGTCCAAAGCTACCCTCAGGCATCGTAGTGCTCAAGGACAATATCCCAGAGGTCGTCGCCCGAGTCTCCTGACTGTAATACTGCATGACTCTAAGGTATACGGTCGAGATGAATGGGAATGGGACTGGAAGGATTGGGCTAGAGTCCTAAATGGAACAATTGGTGAACAAATAAAGGTAGGATGCAGAAAAGTGGACGGATCCCTTCATGAAAAAGCTTCCACCATTGCAATCGCTGGAAATTTTCTAGAACCAGATGTGACAAGTAAATTAAACCCCAATATTACAGCAGAACTATGCCCCACAACAGAGTGGAGATGTGACAAACAAACCCCCTACATAATGTGTTGCTGTCAGAAAAATGTCGGTAACTACACCTTAGACCGCAGTACCACCAATGTTGAAATTACAAAGCTTTGTAATGACGAACCAACTGACTGCTGGCATAATTTTACGTTAACCAAATCAACTTATGTAACATGTAATTGGCAAAAATAATTCAGCAGATCAGTTGAGTTTAAAAGGTTTAATTCACAGATTCAAAATAAAGGTGGTAGCAAAGCCCATACTGAATGTAATAGTCACATACCATGGTGTTGATACCCACCTTGTGTTGGACCAGAGTAATGTTTTCCCTCCTTTTATGGTAACCCGAGGTGATGATGTTATAATATGATGCAAATTAAATACTGAATCTTTTACTGAGTCGGTACCCAGTTATAGCATTGGACCTCACAGCTGTGTTTCATTTTGTAAAGCTGAAATTCAGGATTGTTAGCTAAACTTAACTGTTGTACAGTTTTCCCATAAAGTCATGTATGGTAAAAACAATACAAGATATTGGCGGGACCTCGAAGTTCATGTTGTAATACCTACAGTCCCACCACCGGTTATGCTAAGCCTAAGAATTTTTGAAATTGGACCATATATAATCAGGAAAATCGGCCAACAACAAATATTGTTTAATAAGGTATGGTCTCTTAAACAAGTTAAGTTTTGCTAAAGCAAAACAATGTCTCAGAAATTCGGCCAGCTTGTTCACCTTTTAACCCAAAGAGACATAACTGGTGCTGTGGGAACAGGATTGGGAATCTTGAATAGCATTGATTCAGAAGCACTAATGAATAAATTGGCTGTCACAATTAGAGATTTAACCAAATTTCAACGACCGCTGCAGTCGTCATTAACCCACCAGTGGTTGTTATCAAACATACTAACTTAGTGAATTTTAACCATATATAATGCTTCAGTGCATTCAATATTCCCTATCATTATGTTAGGGCTGAATCATGATGGAACTATTCTCTATCCTTTTGAGCATAAGCAATGGGCCTGTCAAATTGATAAGAAATGGCAAACTGTTGATTTAGAAACTTGTATTGTCCGAGAACAACTAGGGTTCATCTGTGAAAGTAATGCAATCAGAGCTCAGGACATTTGCTTAGACACATAACAGAATATCTGTAATTTTGAAATTCATCCTAAAGAGAATCCTGAAACAGTGCTTGTGTATATAGGCAATGGATGTGCATGCTTGAGAACTGCTTGTGACAGTGCAGTTATAGAAAATTTAGTAATGGATAATAAAAATCATTCCAATTTTTGTGTTTTGTAACTTTATACACCAAATCGTACCTACCCCCATTGGGATGAACCTTACCTTGGTAAAGCAATTGTTGCTTCATCAAGATTTAATCAAGATTTTGGAAAAGATCAAGAAGAACGGACAGAAAACCTTGGTAACTGTTCATCACAATGTAAAGGAAATACATCGTGTTCTGGAAAGGGTAAGGAAAGATGCCGAACACAGGTGGTGGGATACCCTTTTTGGGTGGTCACCTACTGCCACAGGGGTCCTGAATAAATTGCGTCATCCTATCATTGTTCTCTTGATTTTAGTTTTGATTGGTTTTGTCTTGTTGGCAATTTTGTATATCATGAATTGGAGAATGATGAAACGAATAATACATTTGACATCTATAATGAATATGCATAATTTGATCAATGTTTCATTCTCCGTGGACACCCCTGACGTTATTGATACAAGACAAACTAAGGTATAATAAGAAATTAGATATGTACTTTATTGCCTTTTATAATCCAATCAATTATTAATGTAATCTTATTATAGTAAAGCAGCTGTTCCTTCAACAGGATTTAAACAAAATTTTATGTGATTGAAATTACTTATCCCTTATGTTCTTTTCTTGTTCGTTCTTTCTTTCTTTCTTCCTTTCTTTCTTTCTTTCTTTCTCTTTTTTGCCTCTATTTTCCAGGGTTATGCTACCAACACTGACGAGTCTTGAAGACTTGGTGACACCACTACAGACTCCTGACGACGATCGTGAGCCATGGGGTGGTGTAAGAGACTGGACATAAATCCCTCACTGCCTCACAACCATCTACAGAAACAGAGACTGAAAACCCAAAGACCCCAAAGGGGAAAGAGGACTTCTGCACAAAGAAGTCCGGCCAGATCCTGGTGGGATGCCTGCCAGGTGCAGAAGTGTGCACATGCCTGTGAGACCGTGTCGCTCTGGCTACCAGGGCAAAAAGGACTGTGCAGGCACGATCTGCTTTGTGCACCTGCACCCCAAAACAATGGGCCTTACTCCCCCACCTCCTGGCCATTTCCCCCTTGCCTCTGGAAGGATTACCTCACCTCTTGGTTACCTGCCCCTCATTTTCGAGAAGACTATAAAGGGACTCTCTGAAAAAACCCCTACGAGATCTCCCCACGGACGAAGATTAAATCTATTGGCTCTGGACCACGAGGACTTTGTAGTGCCGTTGGCATCTGTAACCCCCCTTCCTCTCTCTCTCTCATCCTTTATCTGCCCTCTCCTCTATCGCATAATCGTGTTGTTGTCATTCAATAAGAGTGCTTTTGATTTTGATTGAAACTAAAAAATACTTGTCCCTGTTTCTTTTGCACTCGGAGATTCGGATAACGAACCATCATGACTCCCACTTGTGTTAGAGGATCGTGACACTGGACAAGTGGATGTACCTGGGAATGACTACAAGCATGCTGAGGGAAACTGGGAGAGTCTGCAATCATACTGGGATGAACTGGGATCACCCCCGGGGAAAATGGGAGTGGTTGGGACCAACTGGGTTCATGCTGGAATCTACTGGGAGCAACTGGGATTACGGCATTGAGGGCAACAGGGATGTACTGCAAGAGACCAGGAGTGACTGGGAACATCCTGGGAGTGATTGGGAACTTGTTGCAGGTGACTGGGATATACTGGGAGAGACAGGAATTGACAGGGGTCATACAGGAAGGTACTGGAATAATTCTGTCAGTATCTGAGAATGCCTGGGGTCCTACTGGAATCATACTGGGAGTGAGTGGAACCATCCTGGGTAACTGGGAGCAACTGGGACCATGTGGGGAGCAAATGGCATCCTACAGAGAGGGACTGGGAGTGACCGGCTTCAAACTGGAAGTGACTTGGACTATCCAGGGAGAGTCTGAGCCCATAATGGGATCACACTGGGTGTGACTGGGAGTGACTGGGCCCTACTGAGATCCGACCCCAGGCACCGTCAGGGACAAAACAGACCCAGCCTGGGCACAGGGAGAAAATTTATTCCCAACCAAATTACATCAGCACAAGGACAAGGGAAAAGAAATCTCTCCAACACCTTCCCCACACACAACAGGGATCACCCAGAATGGGGGGCACCAGGACTATGCCCAACGGGGTCACTGGGGATCATCCAATATGGATCCTCCCATGGGGGTTGGAGCTGGAGCAGCACACAAAGCTCTTCCCACACTCAGGGCATTCGCAGGGCTTCCCTTACTGATGCCTCCGTTGGTGTTTGGTCAAGGTAGAGCCCCAGGAGAAGCTCTTCCCACACTGGAGACACTCGTAGGGCCTCTCCCCGGTGTGGATGCGCCGGTGCTAGACAAGGTGGGAGTCGCGTTTGAAACCCTTCCCACAGTCAGGGCAGCGGAAGGGCCTCTCCTCTGTGTGAATCCGCTGATGCACTACTCACCGTCCCTTCCCAGCCCCACCAGGACTCACCAAGACCCCTCCCAGTATCTTCCCAGCAAAATAACCTCATTCCAATCCCCGCTTCATCGTCCCCGATCTCCTTCCAGCCCATCCAGGCTCACTCAAACTCCATCCCAGTTCCAGCCAGGAGCCCCAGACTCCCTCCCAGTGCCCACCAGGATCTCTGGAACCCCATCCCGCCCTCCCCAGCAAACCCTTTTTTAGCCTTTCCAGGCCCCCGAGCCTCTCTCCCAGTTTAAACCAGGCTCTCTCAAACTCCCTCCCAATAACCCCCAGCACACACCAATCCCCCTCCCAGCCCACCCAGTCCTTCCCCCGGACCTGTGGGGGCTGGGCCTTACCCCAGTGCCGGCTCAGGGGGTGCTCCAGGCTGATGTGCTTCACCTGGCAGCTGGAAGTGATCCCACGCAGGGCATTTCCAGCAGCCCCAGGAGCTGGTAGGTCCAGTCCCCGTTGGGGACAATGTCGGTGGCCACCACGTGGCCCGAGAGCTGCTGCTGGCCCTGGAACCAGCTCAGCTGGATGTTGGCAGGGTAGAAATCCATCACGGAGCAGAGCAGGCGGCTGGGGCTGGGCTGGGAGCTTGAGGGCACCAGCGAGATGGACACGCTTGAGGGGCACAGGGTGAGAGCAGGTACACACCGGGATCGCTAGGAGGCCACTGGGAGAGACGGGGAGGGGTGGTTTAGCATTGAGAGGAGCTAGGAATGTACTGGGAGGAACTGGAGTGGCACTGGGAGAGATCGGAGGTCTGGGAGTGGACTTAGAAGGACTTGAAAAGGAATTGGAGTGGACGGGGAATGGTCTAAGAGGGAGTGGTAGGGACCGGGGGGGGCACTGGGAGCGACTTTTGAGGCACTGGGAAGGATTGTAGGGACACTGGGAGGGCCTGGTGTGGCACTGGGAGGGACTGGGAATGAAGTGCGCGGCACTGGGAGGCCGAGTCCGGCGCGGGGCACGGGGCGCTGCGGGTCTGCCTGGCAACTGAAGAGTCATCAAAGACACGCGCTGTGATTGGCTAAGAGACGTCAGCTCCACGCCTGGTTGAGCTGGACATGCGGAGAGCCACTGGGATGGACTGGGAGCAAATGAGGGGGGCAGGAGTCCCCGGGGATGGGCACAAGGAGGGCTCAGGGCTCGGGGGCGATTCCCAGGGAGGTTTTGAGAGCCTCCAGGGTCACTGCCAGGGCAGGACCCGAGGGGACACGCTCTGATCTATGCTCATCGCAGCGCTCCACGCTGAACGGGGCATCAAGCACATAGTTGGGCCGGCAGTAATCGTCCACCAAAGTCCGCACGTACTCCAGTGTTCCCGGTTTGTTGTTCCAGCACCGCGCCTGTTTCACCCCATAGGGGGTGTCCCCCACGAAAACCCCCACATCGCTGTCAAAGTGCACGAGCTGCTCCCGGTCGTGGATGTGCCTCTGCATGTACTTCACCTTCTCCGTGCCGTTAATGAAGTGACCCTCGTGCTTCACCAGAAACTGGAAGACCCCTGAGTGTTCATGACACAGGTCAGGGGTTCCCCCCACAGCAGCCAACAGCACCCTCCAGCAAGCCCAGAGCTCCAGGGGCTGCCCCAGATCTCCACTCCGCACCCCCTGTGCCCCACGGCCGCCAGGGGACCCTCCTGCCCGCGCTCCCACTCCCTCTTTTCCACCCTTCTCCCCATTTCCCCTTCCACATCCTCTCCCCTCCCACCTCCAGCCACTTCGTAACCCTAACCAGTTCACCTTTGGGGTCCTATTTCCCGCTTTTCCCCTTTACCACCCTTTCCCTCCCAATCCCCTAAGCCCAACCCCCTCCCTTTCAGTGCTGGAGCCCCACCTTCCCCTTTTTCCCCACTTTCCCACCTGCTCCCACCCATTCCTCACCTTCCCCCAAAACTCAGCCCCTTCCGCTCTTCCTTTGGGGGGATCCTCTCCACATCCCACTCAATTTAGGTGTCCCACCGTCCCCTTTTCCCCCTCCACCCCCCCTGTCTCACCGCGTCCCGCCCTCCCAGGTGGCCCCATGGGTGTTGGTTTCTGTCAGCCTCCCTGCCACCAGCCCAGGCCCAGCCCAGGACAGGGCGGGTGCTGGAGGCTGCAGGCGGGGAGATTCCAACCTGGACACGCATTTGGTGGCACCTGTGAGTGCCAGCAGGGGAGGGGCTCCAGCAGTGCCGGGTGAGAGGAATGAGATGAATGTAACTTTACAAACAAACCACAGGAATCTGCTTTAGACAGAGCCAGGCACTTGTGTGACAGGAACTAACAAAAGAAACCATCACTTCTAGAAAATGGTACTAGTTGACACTAATCGACTGCTGCTCAGCCAAGGCCGTGTTAAATTCCTGAACTTAGAGAAAAAGAAGAACGACTTAATGGATTTAAGAGTATTGGTTGGTTTTACTAATTTAAAAAAAAAAAATCGTGTGTATGTGCATACTGCAGGGGGACAGGTAGCAGGCTGATCGGGGGGGAGTCAGAACCTTCCAAGAACAGTCCCAGGGACAGGGCAGCCAGCGGGGTCACTGGGGATCATCCAACACAGATTCTCCCATGGGGGATGGAGCTGGAGCAGCACAGGAAGCTCCTTCCACACTCGGGGCACTCACAGGGACTCCCTTACTGGTGCCTCCGTTGGTGTTTGGTCAGGTGAGCGCTCTGGGAGAATCTCTTCCTGCACTGGGGACACTCGTAGGGCCTCTCCCCGGTGTGGATGCGCCGGTGCAGGACGAGGGTGGAGTTGAGTTTGAAGCCCTTCCCGCAGTCGGGGCAGCGGAAGGGCCTCTCCTCTGTGTGAATCCGCTGATGCAAGAGGAGATGGGAGCTGGTCTGAAACATCTTCCCACACTCAGAACACTCGTAGAGCCTCTCACCGGTGTGGATGAGCTGATGTCTTCTCAGGCTGGAGCTAAACTGGAAGCTCTTCCCACATTCCCCACACTCATGTGGCCGTTCCCCAGTGTGGACCCTCTGGTGCTGGATCAGGTTGGCGTCCTGTCTGAAGCTCTTTCCACATTCCAAGCACTCGTAGGGCTTTTCCCCAGTGTGGATCCTCATGTGCTTGATCAGGCTGGAGCTCTGGCTGAAGCTCTGCCCACATTCCCCACACTCATAGGGCCGTTCTCCAGTGTGGATCATCTGGTGCCAGATCAGGTCAGACCTGTATTTGAAGGCCTTCCCACATTCCAGGCACTTGTGGGGCTTCTCCCCACCTGCCTTCTCCCCCAGCTCTGAGCTCTGCCTGGATCTCCGGCCGCCTTCCTGGCACAGGGAGGGTCTTTCCTCCTCGCAGCTCCCTGGCCTGGGTTTGCAGCCCCTCCTTGTGCAGCATCTCTGGGGCTTTTCCTCCTCCCCACTGGGTTCCTGTGCCCTGGAGCCGCTCAAAACGGCCTCTTCTGCAGGGTTCTTCCTCTTCCTCAAAGCCTCCTCCTCCATCCAGCCAAGGCTTGGGATTAATAAATCCTTCTTTGGGGGGAAAACAAGGAGTGAGCGTGTTGGGTTGGGGGCTCCTCCTGCCCAACTCCACCTCCAGAAGTCACCAGGTATCTTGTGTCCAAAAAAACCTCCAAGATATTAAGATCCAGCAGAAAAACCCCCTCAAATACCAAGACACTGCCCCAAGAGACCCAAAACTTTGATACTCAGGCAAAGACCCCTCCAAAATATCAAGATTCGGCCTCCAACAAAAACCAAATCACCAACATTTAGCACAATAAACCTCAGAAACAACAAGATTCACCTCTCCCCCTGCTGCAGCCCCCAAAAAATAAAGATTCAACCCAATAGATCCACATTCAAACCAAAAGCTCCAAGATACTGTAAAGAAAAAAATCCTACCGGGAGTTCCCCCTCTCTGTTTTCTCCACTTTGGGTTCTTGGTCCTTCCTCCTCTCCGGGCTTCTGGGGGTCCCGCGTGTTTTGGGGTCCCCCCTACCCGGGATTCCTGCCTTCTCTGGGCTACCGGGGGTCCCGGGAATCCCAGGGGTCCCCCCTTTCCGGGCTCCCCTCTTCGCTGTCCAAGGGGTCCCGGGTTCCCCTGCTCTCCATCCTCCCCCTCCCTTCAGCCTGCCGGGGCTCCCCCAGCTCCGGGATCGCCCCTTCCCGCTCTTCCCAATCCCTGGTTCTCGGGCTTCCCCCAATCTCGGCTCTCCCGGGCGTTCCCCAAAACCGGTGTCCCCCTCAGACCTCGCCGGCACCGGGCGATCGCCACGTGGATCCCGAGCCTGACTCAGGGAGACCAACTCTCATGCGGGGGGAGACCCCGCATCCCCCGCCCACGGCCGGGGCTCTGCCGGGAGCCGCCAGCGGGAACACCCCCAAAAAACCCTCCCAGGGACCGCCCAAGATATTTGGGGCGAGCTCTCCCTCCCCGTCACCTGCGGAATGCGGGCTTGGGGCGATGCTCCCGGGGCGGGGGGCTGCAGATACAGGAAGCGATGGACGCACGTAGGGCCTCCTCTTCCTCCTCCTGCTCCTGCTCCCGCCCCTTCTCTATCCCTCCTCTTCCTCCCGCTCCTTCTCGACTTCCTCCTTCTCCTGCTTCCGCCCGTTCTCCCCCTCCTCCTTCATCCCGGCTCCTCCATCCCTGCTCCTCCTCCCCTCAGGTCCACCGCCCACCCTCGGTCCCCCTCTCCCCCAAACCCATCGCATCCCGCGGGAGAAGCAGGGATGGAGCTGGGGCCGCTCGGGCCGGGGCAGCGCGGGGCTCTTGGCTGCTCCCATCCACTGTGGGGGAACTCGGGAAGGGTAAAAGAGGGGAAATTTTTGGGTGGAGAAAAAAATGTGAGGGTTCTGGTCAGTCTAGCTGGGGACTTGCTCCCCTTTGGTCTTGTGAGGAAAGTAATCCATGAACACCAGATGTTTATGTCCAAAAAGGAGACAGAGGAGTCTTGTAACTTTATTCGAATAAAGGGAGAGGCCATGGGGCATTTCCCCTGGGGTCTCTCAAAATTTTGGGGGACGCAGCCTCCCTTTATCCTAATTCCCGGACCGCAGGCCCTGCTGTCGTTCCCCATTGGCTGAGATATCCGAGAGGTACAGACTTCCCGGATTCGCCTAATACAGACCCTCCCCCTTTCCCAGTGTATAATCCCCACCCTTGCCTTTCCCGGAATGGTCCTTCTTGTTTCCTTTCATATTCCAATAGTCAGCTTTATTTACCAGTAGACCTGTGGTTTCTTTGTAAATGTAAATTTCAATGGAATTCTCCCCATTATTTCTTTTATCTCTGGATGCGAGCCTTATCTCTCAGACACGGTTTGTGAAGAAAAGTTTCTTCATTCCTTTCAGTCTCACCTCAGGAGCCTGGAGATCTTGGAGGAAGGAATGCAGAGATGGATGGGGGATCCCAAAGGATTTTGAGGGCAGGCTGAGGGGTTGTGGGAGCCACTTGCTGAAGGGGAGTCCGGCTGGAGACCCCTGGGCTGGACTCCTACTCTGGGAATTCCAGCTCCGATTTCCTGCTCTCTTCCTGCCTTTTTTGTCGTCTCTCACTATTTTCCCATCGTCCCCATTACACCCCTCCGACGCCCAGGTTCACCCGAGTCCCGCTGGCCCCCAGACAGGTGAGCTCCCAGCACCACCAGCAGCACCAGTCCAGGCCCAGCTCCCCCCACACGCCCCATTCCCAGCGCCGGGCAGGTGCCGCCAGCCCCAAAGCAGCCGCGCTGTGCCCTGGGAAGTCCCCGCGGCCCCGCCCCGCGCGGCACTGGGAGCACCAGTCCGGACCAGTTCAAAGCGTGGCGGGCGGCATCAGAACCCACCAAAGTGGGTCCACCACGAGCCTTTTAGAGCCCCCTAAACTGGTGGAAAGTATCAGGATCCTCCAAAAAAAGGAGTCACCTCCGTGCCCTAAAATGACCGGGAAATCCCCCAAACCCGTTTATAACCCTCCAAAACTGGGGAACGCTTCAGGATGTTTCCTAATATGGGATCTCCACGTCCTTCCCTATGGGGGCCCACTCCAGTGTCAGAGCCAGGTTTGTCCTTCTCTCCCAATAACTCAAGCCTCGGGACTGGAGGGTGCCCCAAAATCTCCTCAGTAACGGGATTCCCCCAAGCTCTTCATCCCAACACGTGGCTGTCTCATTGCAGACCCATCCCAGCCGTCCGACCTGTCCCAAACACAGCCCCGTTCCTAGCGGGGCAGAGCCGCTGCTGGGTGCATTGGTGGCTGCAGGGGATCCTTTATCCCCCTCGTGCAGCTACAAGTTCCCGAGGGCAAAGTCCTGGTTTCTGGGGCTGTCCCCCCTCCCCAAATGTGTCGGGTTTAATACCCAAGTGCGGCAGCCCCGTGCCGTGTGGCAGCAGCCGGTGCCGGGACACAGCCCCGGGAGCTGCGCTACTGCCCGGCAGTGCCCGGGAAGGACTGGAGGGAGAGGAGTCCATAAGGATCGCCCCTCGGACCTGACTGGGCACGAAAAGGTATTTCAGTGCCTGGGATCGATTTTCTGGGGTTTTTGGTCTCCGCGGCAGCGGGAGCCGGCCTGCGGGGGCGGCCGGGGTTGAAAAGTGCACGGCGGCCCCAGCGCGGTGCGTGAGGACTGAGCGGAGCTGGGTGGGAACAACCCCCGGAACCGCCCCGGTGCCTGAGGGCTGAGCTGAGCTGGCTGCCAGCACCCCGCTCGTCTCCGCCGCTCGAAGCCGCTTCCCCGGCTCCGGCTGCCGCCGCCGCTCGGCCCCGGCGCGGTCCCGCGGGGTCGCCGCTCGTGGCGCAGCCGGAGGGGCTCGATCCGGGCCGCTCCCCGCCCGTCCCTCGCTGCGGCTCCTACAGTGACACTGGGCTCCAGGAACCTGTCGGTTCAGTTTTTTATTCTCTTTTAATCTATTCACTGTATTTTATTTTATTCACCTCCCGCTCGTCCCTCCGTGCATCTCCTCCAGATGCGAGCAGGGGAGACGTCCTTGGTGCGGCTCTTTCATTGCATTTTATTATCTTCTCTGTATTTTCTGTCGTTCCCACCTCGCCGGTCCCGCGCAGCGGCTCCTTCAGGGATCCGGGGCGGCACAAACCCCTCGGGGCGGCTCCAACAGGGCCCCGCCCGCCGCCGCTCCCCGAGGCCTCCCCGCGGCTGCTGCCGGCGATCGGACACCGCAGGCGGCCCCGGCCCCTTCTTGTTCTTCTTGCTGCGGACGGGATTCAGCCCCCGCCGCCGCCCGGCTCCTTCTGCCGCTCCTGCCCGGCACGAAGCGGCCGTGCCGCTGCCGGGGCCGGAGCGCGGCTGCCCCGCCACTGCTCCGCGCCTCAGGGCCGGGCCGAGGAGTGACCGCACGGCTGGGGAGGGACCCCCGCTGGACAGGGCAAGGACTGACCCCATGCGAGGGACCCCGCGCCGGAGCAGGGCAAGGATTCCCGTCCCTGGCGCCGGAGCAGCGGCACGAACCGACCGTAACTCCCATCCCCTCTCCCTGCAGCGCTGGGCAGAGGAGGGAGGGAACCGGGCATTGCGGCGAATTTGGACATTCATCCTTACAAAGCAGAGGCACAAGTGCTCTGGAGCTCCGCTTTCAGCTTCAAACGAGGGAATCCGAGAAGGGCGCTGGGACTTCCGTAATTTCAAAATATTCTTTGATACTCGACACTTTAATTTTGGCACTATGAAGCCCTCCAGCAGCAAAGTCTCTCCAGCCCAGTGGTTTCTGACTCAGATGCAGCTCAGAGTTTGGAGAAGAAACCCAAACTCCCAGGAGAAAAAGCTCTGACATTATTTTCCTTTTTCATTTGTATTTTATACTATTTCATTTAACACTTTTTTTTAATGTATCTTTATCCTTAATTATTTTGTAAAGGTTTTTTTTTTCCTATTACCTCGTGATTATTCTCTTTTTGCTCCCCCGCAGCCTTTGTCACCCTCCCGGAGGTTTGTGGGGAAAGAGGGAGGGATGGGGAAAGATGTACTTACGGATTTATTTTACTTCTCCTTATCTTGCTCTGCGTTATTAAACAATAAATTCAATTCATATCTCCAATTTCGAGCCTGTTTTACCTGTGACGGTGATTGATGAGGGATCTCTCCTGGTCCTTAACTCATGAACCCTTGGTTAGATTTTCTCGCCCCTGTGCAGCTGTGGAGGGCAGGGAGAGAGCGGCTTTGGTGGGTGCCTGGCATCGGGCCAGCGTCACCCCAGTGCAATGGGACATGTCCTTGTGTGGCCCTGTGCTATGGTGCCAGAGTTGCTGCTGCTTTTGTCTTCCTTATGATTTTATCTTTTGCATGAAATGCTTGTGAAGTGGCCCCGGTCTCTCGTGTTCCCTCGGTGTCGGCAGGGCCGTCCCTTTCCCTGCTCCCCCTGCCACGTTCCATGCCGGCTGGCGGAGCCTTGGAGCTGCCGTGGGGGCCGTGGGGCTGCCCCGGGGGCTGCGCCCCGAGCCGGGGCCCCTTCCCAGTGCTCCCAGTCTGCCCATCCAGCCTGGAGCAGCCACCGAGGGCTTCAGCTGCGACGGCAGAGAGGCGCTGCTGTGGGGTCCCACCGCAATTTGGTTTGGCTTGTTCTTCCCAAGCTGGGAAAAAACGATTTTTGGAGTTTTCTGCCAGAAATCTCTCCCCTCTTCCTCTCAGCCCAAGGGGTTTGGTGCGGTTTTCCCTTTCTGGGGGAAATCCAAGCGCTGCACTGATGTTCCTATTAGGGGTAGGAGAAGTGAGGCTGCAGGGCTTCCCACTGAGCCGGAGGCACAGAAGACGCAGGGCTGGGAAAGGCGCGGCGGGAGGTGCGGAGAAGTTTGTTTGTGTTTGGAGCTGAATCGCGGCTCGGGCCCGGGCCCGTTGCAGGGCTGTTCCTCATCTCCGGCTTTGGCCTCAGCCAGCCCGGGGGGCACAGAGAGAGCGGGGCGGGGCTGTGGCGTGTGCAGAGCGCGGGCCTGGCTGCCATTGTGTGATTGTGCCGATGTCACTCGTGCTTGTGGCGCTTGCATTGGGCAGAGCGGGGCCAAGGCCGGCCCCGGTGGCGGCCCCGGCGCAGCAGAGGCGGCATGGGCGGAGCGTCTGTGCGGGCCCGGCAGCGGCGGCAGCAGCCGGGGCCCGGGGAGGCGGCATCGGCGGAGCTCGGAGGCGGCGGCAGCGCAGGTGGGAGCCGCGCTCGCTTCTGCCGGGGCTCGGGGCTCGCTGCGGGCCGAGGGGGCGGCAGGGGGCTCTGGCGGCTTCCTTGTGCCGTGTCCGGCCCGTGTTGCCGCTGGGCTGAGGCCGCTGCGGGAGCGGCTGCCCGCGCTCTCCTTGCCGCTGCTGCCTGGGCAGGAGCCGCTGCCGGAGCAGCGCTGCCTCGTCCCGCTTGCTGTCGGTGGCACAGAGGTGGCTGCCGTGTCCCCGGGAGTGTGCGAGAGAATTCGCGTGGCCAGAGGTTTGTGTCCCGAAAGGAGAGCGAGGAGTCCTGTAAAAGGAACTTGATTCATGACCAAAGGGAGAGGCCGCGGGACATTTCCCATGGCGTCTCTAAAACGCAGTCTCCTTTTATATCGTAGTTTTCGCGGCCGCGTCTCTCTCTCCCTTTGTCCCCTGGCTGAGGTATTTGGAAGGTCCGGACTTCCCGATCCGCCTTCTGCGTGTCCCCCTTTAATATGCATTCCCCCTTTTGTATAACATCCGATATTCATGGCTCTCTTAAGTGTTTGTTCTTCTCGAAGTTCAGGAATTGAGCAGGACCTTGGCTGAGCAGCAGTCTGTGTCATTTATTGACATTTGGTGAAATTGGTGGTTTCTCCTTTCACTTCATTATTCACAAGTCCCTGTTCCTATCTCCAGGAAGATTCACACCATCTGTTTGCAAAGACACTTTCATCTTACTCCTTTCAGTCCCTCCTCTTCCGATTTTCTCAGTAATTTTCTTTACGAAATTTTAATTACTATTGACTCAATCTCTTTTTCCTGGGTCTTCTTTGGTTTTGGGATTATTCTCAGTGACCCCATTCTGTGTCCTTTTGTAGCCATTTCTGGCTCAGGAGGCCTGGCTGCCACCTGCATCCCCTTGCTCAGCTGCTGAATGAGCTGCACTCAGCGAGGTGTCCTGCATGGTAAAAAGATCAGAGTTGCTGTGGCACAAAAGAGGAGAAATATCATTCGTTTAACCCATGCTCTGCCTGGGAACCACAAAATCGTTTCCCATTCCGATCCTTTTCTGGTTTGGACCAGTAGATGAGCTACGTTCTTCTTTCCTTTGTTATCTGTTTTACCACTTTTGAGTTGTACTCTTTTTGCCAACAGCAGTCATTAAATTTCCCCCAAACACCTCCTCCTTCTGCTTGGTGTCATTCCCATTCCTTAACAACAGTGTGTCTTCTGATTCTTCCCTTTTCCTGCTCATGCAGACCCTTCCATAAACACATTTTCTCCCTCAGGCCAGGGAATGTCTCCTCAATCTCTCCCATCCCGGGTCTGCAGCTCTGTCACTTGAATGCAGTCATGGGTTTCTTCCCAGCCCCCCTGTCCAGGGCCCTTCACACAGGAGGCTGGGTTCAACCCTTCCCCTGTCCTCAATTCTAAATCCTCCTGTTCCATTGAACAAGTTTCCTACTGTAATAACCGAGCACTGCTCATCCATGTAGAGGCTCTTTTGGTTCTCAAAGCTTGAACTTGATGCCAGACTTGAACAACAGGAGATCCTTGTGCCTTCAGGTTTGGGCCTCGGTTTCCATTGAAGCCACCCTGGCTGCACAATTGTGCAGACAATGAGGCCACTCTCTGGCCACTGGGTTAAACATTTTAGCACAAGAATTCCTTTGGCATGGCCCTGTTTAACATCTACACACAATTCAAATTCCTTTTCCCTGTCTGGGAGAGCTGGGCAGGAGGCTCAGTTAATGTGCTTTTTAACCCTTGGCAGTTCTGCTTTCCTCCTGGTGTCCATCCATGCAGTTTCTTGCCTGGCAGGACAGGAGTGTTGTAGGGAGAGATGGCAGGCTCCTAAAGCCCTGCCTTTAGCAGGGACTCAATCCCAGGCTGTGACCCCTTCCTTGCCTGCCTTGGAACAGGGTATTGCTTTTAGACGCCACTTGTGCTGGTTGCTTGAAAGTAATTTGGACAGGCTCCATCTCTAATTTTCCCTATTTCCCTGGAGCTGCCCACCCTTCTGGGTTCACTTCAGCAGAGGCCTTGCAGACATTTGACACAGAGACAGGGCTACATCAGCCTCTGTATCACCTCTTACAATATTAAATTCTATTTCCACATTAGCAATCCAATCCTTGCCCAGTAAATTACAGTCACCATTAGGAGCAAACAGAAATTCATGCATTTCAAATCTCGCTCCCACATCTGCTAAGAGTGGATGAATAAAACACACCTGCTCATTTCCCCCCCTTACACTGTGAATGATCCAAGAACTCCCTGATAATTTCCCCCATTAGGTCTAAGATTCAGAGTGAATCCAGAGGCCCCTGTGTCTATCAGGAAAGGCCTCCTCTCGATCCAGAGCCACCCTGAATGTTCTCAAGGGCTCCAGTGTGGTGGGTTCCTGGTGTAATGGGAGCTCTGACACCCCAAACAATCCATGTCCATCAAGGGGTGGATTTGCTGCTTGTGAGGGTGCTCTTGTCTCTGCTTCCAGTGTCCTTGTGGCGTGCAGATGGAACCCCGATTCCTTGCCAGGGGCTGTTTGGGTGGGCTCTCCCCTGCCGAGGAGGGCAATGCCTCTGCCAGGTGCTTGTGGCCGAGGCCGTCCCCTGGGTGCTGGGGCCCCCTTGGGCCCTGCGGTTCATCCCTCAGGGGCTGTAGAAACTCTGCCACGGCCTTTGCCTTCACCTTGGCCTTTTCCTCCTCCCTTCTTGCATTCAGCTGCTGTGCCTTTGTGACCAAGTCCTGCAGGGGCTTCTTCTGCCACTGCTGCAGCCCCCCCTCAGTGCCTGTGGGTGCTCATCCTGTGACAGCTGCTGAGCTTTCTGCAAAATCACTCGTTTCTCCAGTGACCCAGACAAGATCCTTCAAAGAAAATCCTGATCCTTCCATGAATAATCCACTCTTCCCAGCTATTCCTTCCTCCTCCTTGTGCTCCCGCTCCCCTCCACACCCCGTATCCCAGAGGCGGTCCCTGTCCTGCCGCAGTGTCCAAAGGCGCCCCCCCCGGCGGGCAGGGCCGGCAGCTCCACGGGGCCGGGCAGGCGGCCGGGGCGTCCCGCAGCCTCCTGGGGGCCGGGGGCCACTGCCGGCCGTGCCCGGGGGGTGCTGGGGTCAGGCAGTGCCCGGCGCTGAGCCCCGGCTGCCCCACAGCCCCGGCCCCGCCCCGCAGCTCCGCACAGGCCCCCAGCCCATGCTCCTGGTCCCGCACCTCTGTGCCTGGTCCTGCTGCTGCTCAGCACAGAGAAACCCCCTGAAATCCTGACCTCCTTCTTTCCCTGTCCTGGAAACCGGGGATGCAAAAGATCTGGATCAGGTGGCAATTTTTGAGTCTAAAAGGATGCTGATAAACATCCCAATCCTCAGTATTTTTCTCTTCCTCCTCTTTTCAATCATCCTTTTTCTTCCCCGATGGATTCCTCCTGCTGCTTCTTGTCGTAACCATATTGCTGTATACTCCTCTTCAACCAATCCTTTCCCAGCACACCAACACCATCCATCCCCTGTTGTCTGTTGAGACCCCTTCTCGAGTTCCCTCATTGTCCCCTCGATGTCCATGTCCTTAATTACCTCTGGGAGAATATGCAAAATACCTCAACATTGTCCCCTTTTGTATAACATAGGACATCCATGGCTCTGTTCAGTGTTTGTTCTTCCTCTCGAAGGTCAGGAATTTAGCAGGACCTTGGCTGAGCTGCAGTCTGTGTCAATTAATAACATTTTCTGACATGAATGGTTTATCCTGTTACTTCCTTATGTACAAGTCCCTGTCCCTATCTCCAGGCAGACTCATACCATCTGTTTGTACAGACACATTCCTGTTCTTCCTTTCCTGGGGTCCCCCGTTTGCGGTACATCCCCCCTGGAGCGGGGTGTCCGCCCCTGCTGCAGCTCCAGCCCTCAGGCCGGGCTCAGCCAATCCGAGGGCGTGGTGCTGATGACTCCCCAGTTCCCAGGCAGACCCGCAGCACCCCGCGTTCTCCATCTGGGCCCCACCTGAGCCCTCCTCTCGCCCCCAGCGCCCCCAGTGAGGGGAATTTGGGGAAGTGGGAGGGGTGGAGCGCCCAGGCCGGGCCCCCCTGCACTGTCCTGGCAGGAGCGGCTGCAGTGGGGGCCGAGTGTGAGCAGAAGAGGCTGAGAGCCCAGCGCTGCCCCAGCCCGACCAGTCCCAGCTCCATCCCTGCTCCTCCTTTGGGATTCAACAGCTTTGGGGGGACGAGGGAGCCAGGGATTAATGCTGGGCCTGAGGGGAGGAGGGGAAGGGATGGTGGAGCAGGGTGGAAGAAAAAAATTGCCAAACAGTTCTCGGGGAAGGAGAAGGTGGGATTATGCAGGAGAAGGAGGAATAGCAGGAGTAAGGAAGTGTTAGGCAGAGTAGGGATCCAGGAGGAGGAGGAGGTGCAGGAAGAGAAGCCAACACAAGGTTTCAGCACTCCCTGTATCTGCAGCCTCCCACCAACCCCAGGAGCATTGCCCTCTCACATCCAGCAGGGGAGGGGGATCCACGATTTTCAGGTGGTGAATCTTGGTGTTTCTGAGCTTTTTTGGGGTAGACGTTGTTTCTTTAGGTTTTTTGGGATGCTGAATCTTTCTATTTTGGAGGTAGTTTTGGGGTGAATCTTGATGTTCCGTGAGTTTTGGTTCTCTGTCTTGATGTTCGGGGGACTTTTGGCCTGAACCTTGGTGTTTTGGAGGTTTTACGGACACAAGATTTCCGGTGACTTCCTGAGAGGATTTGGGCAGGAAGAACCCTCACCCCAAGTTGCTCACACCTTCTTTTCCACCCCCCCTAATCAGGATTTGTCATTCCCAAGTTGTGGCCAGATGGAGGAAAAGGAAAAGCCGTGGAGATCCCGCACAAGGAGGGGCTGCAAACCCAGCCCAGGGAGCTGCGAGGAGGAAAGACCCTCCCTGAGCCGGGAAGACAGCCAGAGATCCAGGCAGAGCTCAGAGCTGGTGGAGAAGCCCCAGGATGGGGAGAAGCCCCACAAGTGTCAGGAATGTGGGAAAAGCTTCAGGTGGAGCTCCCAACTGATGGTACACCAGAGGATCCACACGGGGGAAAAGCCCTACAAGTGCTTGGAATGTGGGAAGAGCTTCAACTGCAGCTCCAATCTAAACCAGCACCATATGATCCACACTGGAGAACGGCCCTACGAGTGTGGAGAATGTGGGAAGAGCTTCAGACAGATCTCTGACCTGATCAAGCATCTGAGAATCCACACTGAGGAAAAGCCCTACGAGTGTCCTGAATGTGGGAAGAGCTTCAGGTACAGCTCCAACCTGATCCAGCACCAGATGATCCACACTGGGGAACGGCCCCATGAGTGCGGGGAATGTGGGAAGAGCTTCCAGTACAGCTCTAACCTGAGGGCACATCAGCGCATCCACACTGGGGAGAGGCCCTACGAGTGTCTTGAGTGTGGGAAGAGGTTTCAGCGGAGCTCCACTCTCCTCAGACATCAGCGGATTCACAGAGAGGAGAGGCCCTTCCGCTGCTCTGACTGTGGGAAGGGCTTCAATCGCAACTCCACCCTCGTCGAGCACCGGCGCATCCACAGTGGGGAGAGGCCCTACGAGTGTCCCCAGTGTGGGAAGAGATTCTCCCACAGCTCTACCTTGACCAAACACCAACGGAGGCACAAGTAAGGGCATCCCTGTGAGTGCCCTGAGTGCAGGAGGAGCTTCGTGCGCTGCTCCAGCTCCATCTCCCATGGGAGGATCTGTGTTGGATGATCCCCAGTGACCCCGCTGGCTGCCCTGTCCCTGGGACTGTTCTTGGAAAGTTCTGACTCCCTGATCCGTCTGCTACATATCCCCCTGCAATATGCACATACACCCAAGTTTTTTTAATTAGTAAAACCAACCAATATTCTTAATTTTGTTAAGTCCTTCTTCTTTTTCTCTAAGTTCAGGAATTTAACACGGCCTTGGCTGAGCAGCAGCCTGTGTCAATTAGTACCATTTTCTGGAAGTGATGGTTTCTTTTGTTACTTCCTATCCCACAAGTCTCTGGCCCTGTCTAAAGCAGATTCCCGTGGTTTGTTTGTAAAGTCACGATCATCTCATTTCTCTCACCCAGCACTTGCAGAGCCCCTTCCCTTTAGGCCCTCACAGGTGCCACCAAATGCGTGTCCGGGCTGGAATCTCCCCGCCTGCAGCCTCCAGCACCCACCCTCTCCCAGGCTGGGCCTGGGCTGGTGACAGCGAGCCTGACAGAAACCCACACCCGCGGGGCCACAAGCACGAGGGGCTTGGAATTGGGCAAGGGACGCTTTGGTTTGCAGGGGTGGAAGGGTTGAGGCTCCTCCCCTGCCCCTCTTTGACTTGGATTAGGATTCAATTTTTGGCCGCTGTGGGAGGGGATAAAGGTGAGGTTTTCCTCCAGCACTGGGCAGGTTTTTCCCTTGCGTGGAGCGCTTGGGCCTTGCCCAGGCCCCTTGTGCCCTCCTGCAGAACCAGTGGCATTTTCCAGCACACCCGGTTTGTAACCAAGAGTCAGGTGCAGCTGAGAAGGCTCCGGGTGCCTCCTTCCAGGCTGATTCTGCAGATGCTGAGGCTGCTCTGGGCTGTGCCAGGGCTCTGCTGGGGCTCAGCTCTGGGCAAGGCTGGGCCCCGCACTCCCCTCGCATTGCTCCAGGCAGCTGAGTCACAGGGGGAGAGGGAAGGGACACTCAAGGGAGTTGAGCTTTAACAGAGTTTTTATTCAAAAAGCGACCAGAACAAACAGGGTGTCCTAACTCCCATAACCAACTAGCAGTGCTAATTACCATAACTAACTAGTCATCCTAACTACCATAACTAACTAGTTATCCTAACTACCATAACTAACAGAATGTCCTGACTACTGTAACAAAAAGCTCTCCTCAAGTGCTTCATCTCCTCCACTGCTCCCTCAGTTGCTTGGCTGCAGCAATCAGAGGGGTCAGGCTGGAGAGAGGCTCGGCTGGTGATCAAAATGGGTGCTGCCCAAAGGATAAAAAAGAAAGAAATGAATCGTTCCTTCCCAGACTTGAGTTCCTCACAGGCTCTGTTGCAACAGGAGAAAGGGGAATGGTTGGAAACTCAAGAGAGGGAAGCAGGCTCAGATCAGATCTGAGAAAAAATTTTTTCACCAGGAGAGTGGGGAAACACTGAGAGAGGGTGCCCAGAGAGGTGGGAGGTGCCTCCTCCCTGGAAACATCCAAGCTCAGCTCAGGCAGGGCTCTGAGCCACCTGATCTGCTTGGAGATGTCCCTGCTCGCTGAGGGCACCTGATGCAGATGGCCTCGAAAGGACCCTGCCAAGCCAAAGCAGGCGAGGATTCTGCTCGCTTTGTGCGTGAGAAGCAGCGAGACTGGAGATGATGGGAGGGGTCCCCACAAGAAAACCCCTCCCTGGTGCTGCTGTTTCCCCTGCAGCCGCTTTGCACTCACCTGCAGCAGCTCCTGGGCCGAGCAGCGCCGCTCCTCGTGCGGCTCCAGGCTGCACTCCAGGAAGTCCCGCAGCAGAGCCGACAGGCGCCGGGGCTCCTGCAGCTGCGGGGTCCCGTTCTGCCGCATCAGAGCGCGAGCCCGCAGGAGAAGCAAACACAGCGCTCTGCCAGCTTCCTTCACACCCACGAGTGCTCACAGCGAGCCCGGGTTCTCAGCCCCTGCTCCAGGGGCAGTTTCCTCCCTGGCAGAGATGCTGCTCACAGCTCATTTTTCTATGCCAGCCAAAACAAGCAAACCCTGATGCAGCCACAGCCATTGCAACACCCAAATGATCTTGCCCTGAGAGCCAATTTCATGGGCTGACTTTGTCAGTAGGAACCTCCATCAGAAATAGCCCATTTTGCTTCTCCAAATACAGACACCTGCTTTACAGGCCATTTTCAGGAGTCAGTGTGGCCTGTGGTTATTTCAAGGGATTCTACATGAAATGCATCTCTGCAGTTCCACTGACACTCAAGGAAATGCATTCCTGATGTCCCCAACCCAGGAACTGCCAGGCAAGGAACAGGAGGTTTGGGCTGCTGAAAGCTCAGGCTTGGGGACACGGAGAAAGTAGCTTGGACTGGGAAAGAATTATGTGAGACTGTGGGGATGTTGTACAGTCATCTTCATGCTTTAGACAAGTTTCCCATTGAGAAGAGTCAGGGGGGAGTTCATCTGGAAAACCTCTTTTAGAAACTCCTTCAGAAAACTTGTTGGGTTTGGGTGTGGGTTTTGGGGTTGGTTTGGGGTTTATTTGGAGGACAGTGTTAGAGCTGGTGCTTGATCCGTGTTTTCAGCTCATCCTCCCAGAGAGACGGGCTGCAACAACTTAAAACCCAAAGCAAACTCTGGAGACTGCAGAACCTTGGTCTGTGTTCAGGCCCGAGTCCTCTGGGAATTCCCTTCCCAATGTGCAGAAAGCTCCAGCTGCTCCTCCCCGGGCAGGGTCACTCTGTGCTCACAGGCCTCTGCCAGCTCTGGAGAATTTGCCTCTTACCATGGCCCCCGTTTGCTTGGAGTAAGGGGGTTCTCCTTCCACCATCTCGATGGTCACAATGGCAGAGGACCAGATGTCCACCTTGGGGCCATAAGGAGAAGTGGTGACAACTTCTGGGGCCATGCAGTGAGCAGTGCCCACCATGGAGCTGGGCTGCTCCTGCTCAGGGCTGAGCTGAGCGCAGAGGCCAAAATCAGCTGGGGACAGAAACAAACACTGTCAAAGGCAGCTGGAATGAGGACAGCAAGCACAAAGATTGCCCACTCTCAGTCTGAGGATGCAGTGCTGGGATCCAGCTGGGCAAGTCCTCAGGGCTGTAGCCAAGGAAAGGTGGAAGTGGAGCCTTAAAGAAAGCCTCAGCTTTCATGCAGTGGCTTTTGCTGATTCCCTTGAAGCTTCAGATTCCAACTCACGCCCCTCTGGAAGGGACATCCCCAGAACAAAGGCATTGCTGCCACCCTGCTCCTCTGTTGAGCTCTCTGCACGGGGCAGCCGCTCTCAGCTGGCAGCAGGGGCCGGGCAGGGCCACCAGCAGCACTTGTGGGGCTCTGGCCGTCACTGGGGAGCAGCCACACAGCCGCAGCTCGGGAGCGCCGTGCCTGCCCAGGAACACCCACCCAGCTTGACAGAGCTGTGCATTCCCAGGAGGATGTTGGAGCTCTTCAGATCCCTGTGGATCACCCGCTTGGAATGGAGGAAATCCAGGCCCTGCAGACACTGAGAGAGAACAAGAAACACAAGGGTAGAAATCAGTGGCTGGAATATCTCACACAAGGAAGGAGAGTTTGGCATTCTGCCAGCAGCAGCTTTGCTGTGCCAGGCCAGGAGTGCAGGGCAGACAAGCTTCAGGCAAAGGGTTCAAGGCAAAGCTGAGAACACCAAATCAAATCAAAAGCAGACAGAGAGTTCCACAAGAGCAGGGAAGAGGACAAGGAAAGAGTAGAAGTGCAGTGATGCTGGCAGGCCGTTCAATTCAGAGGCTCCTTCTGCTGCAGCTCATCAAAACAACCCAGGAACAAAGCTGTGAGCATGAAGCCACTCCTGTTCTCACGGCCTGCTTGGAAGGAGCAGCGTGTACCAGCCATGGGAAGCACTAGCAGAATCCCTCCCCTCCCGACTGACAGCTGCCATCTCTCCTTCAGCCATGCGTGTCTGCCTGGCAACGTCCTGCAAAGTTCCTCCATCCATGTATTCCATCAACAGCAAGAGATCTCCATCTACAAGGAAGCTGGGAAAGGAAAACAATGGCACAGAAATGAACGTGCACGGCTCAATTCCCCCATGGAAAAGCCTCCAGTGGGGTTTTGTTTGCAGGTCACTTGTAAATGAGGCCAGGGTTAGACGGAGAGACATTCCTGCCAGGCTGCACAGTCCTTGGGATCTGCACAGTGTGAAGGAGAAGGAGACACCTGTGAAAAAGGAGAGGCCTTAGATAGCAAGCAAGTGCAAAATGCAGTTTAGCAACAGCCCAGATCAATGTGGAAGCACAGCACTCGGCCCCAGCTGGTTCAGCATCTGAACTCATCAGTGCCACCATTGCCTCCAGAACGAGGCAGCACAACTGCCAGAGTTATCCAGGGGAGGAGGCTGTGCAGCACTTGGCACAAAAGTGGTCAAGTGTTTGGGAAACCTTACAGAAAGTCCCTTCAGAACCTGGCAGGGCCATTGAAAAATGGGCAAAGGAGGCATTTCTGAAAACAAGAACCTGCTTTTCCTGGCATCTGCAGCAATGGAAAAGAGTTGGGGAGAAGGAGCCAAGGGAAATAATTTCTGCCATGGTTTATCAGCACTTGGCCTAAGACACAGAGAACGGGGTCAACTTGAAGGAAAAACCAAAGCAAAGCAACAAAAGCACACGGAGCGAGGGAGGGAACTGCCAGGCTGTTGTTTTGGGAAGATACGGCTAGGTCAGGCATTTTGCAACCAGGCTGCAGACTACGGATGGCAGAAAAGATGAACGCAGGGCCCCTGCAGGGATAAGAGCTGAAGCACTCACCTGTCCAAGGAGCTGACAATGTTGGGGCTCTTCAGGTCCTTCAGGACCAGGATCTCATTCACAGCTCGTTGCCTGTTCTGCCCCCTGAGACTCATTTTCTTTATGGCCACCTGAAGGGACATTGCAGAGCTTTAGCTGGAGGAGTCTGCGGCAGGAGGCCACAGCAACCACGGAGCGAGTCTTTGTGGAGCGACGGAGCCGGGCTGGGCCAAAGTGCCCTGGGATGGGACACCAGAGCTCAGCAAGTGCCATTCCCACAGCCCATTGCTCTGCTGGCTGGGGGCCGCCCACAGGACACGTGGCCAGAGACATTTCGCCTTGGAAGCCCTGCAGAAATGGTCCCTCAGCTGTCAGCCTCAAAGCTCCAACAACATTCTCTGCACCTACAGCCTTCTCTAATGGCCTTTGTTTATCACCATTAATATTATTATTATTATTGGTAGTAGTAGTAGTAGTATTAAAACACATTTTGGAAGCAGGAGTTAATTCAGATTCTGTGAAAACAGACCTGGGAGCCCTTTAGCAATTCTATGGGGTTTGGCCATGATTTCAAATGCAGCTGCTCTGTTTGGGGTTGCACAGCAAAGCAAAGGCGCTCGTCCATGACTCAGATGATCCCTGTCCCAGGCTGGCACTGACACCAGACCCAAACACAGCTGCAGGGTTTAGGAGAGAGCTTTGCTCTGCACATCCATCTTCTCATTTCTCTCCCTCTCTCTCTGGGAACAGCTGCAGTGGAACTGAAAGCCCAAAGTGATCCCAAGCAGGATCTCTCCTTAATTAGGCCTTGAGGTGTCCTTTGGAGATGAACCTCAGGATGGAAAAACTGCTAACTAGTGTTCCTGCCTGAGGCTGGGATGGAGATAAATGAGGCCTCAGTCTCCCCCAGCTGCTGCATTCCCGTTTTTAGATATGAAGAGCAAGGCAGCGTGTCCTGCTCTGGCAGACACCGCTGCCCTCCTTGCACTCCTCTGGGCACTTGAGAAGGAGCAAGTGCGTCCCAGCTGTGCTCTGCAGGCTGACACTGCTGTGCCTTCAGAGGAACAGCCTGTGCAGGAAAGCTCTGCTGGCCCCCCAGAGCTCCAGGCACAGCTCCCAGCAGAGGGGAGAGCCCTGGAGAGCTGCCAGACGTGCCGGGCGTGTTGGCACTGACCTCTCCTCCAGCGGCCCTGGCGAGTCCTTTAGAAACGGTTCCGAAAGCCCTGGAGACAAAAGAGCAGAGAAGAAAGAAGCAGCGCTTGAGGCCCTGGCAGTGCAAGCCAGCCCAGACAGGAGATCTCTGCTGCCTGCAGCGCTCACAAAACACCCGGGTGCATCCACCCTTCCAACAGCAGCGCAGCAGCCACCAGCCCTCTGCCACGCAAGGTGTGCAAGAGGAAACTGAGACCCAAGACGAGGGAAAAG